>WSXT02156066.1:0-10164 GCA_011762715.2 Neuroterus valhalla | reverse complement strand
TATAGGGCGTGCGACCAAAAAATCTAGGGCGCCGTGCTAGAATATACTGCTGAAGACCATATCGGTTTTTCAGTGTTTCACTGATGTTGTATCCTGGATGCGGCTCTCAGGCACACCCAGGTATTTGTAGATCTCTCCAGCGCTAAAGTGTCTAATAGCACTTCGGTCAACAACTTCCTTATCTATAACTGCTATGCGTCCGCGGTCCAGATGAATCTTGGAACACTTTTCCAATCCAAAGTCCATACAGATTTCTATATATATACAGAGTGTCCCAAAACGTACGTGCATAAATTGACATGCTAATAGAACGGAATTTAATTAGTAAAATTGATTTATCAACCATGGGTCTGCTATAATTAGATTAGACTCAAATTAATAACAAATCTCAGCGAATCAGAACTCAAGAAACCGTTTCATTTGACCCCTTTGGCAAAAAGTAGTAGAAAAGGAGGAACCAAGGAAACACATTTTGACAAAAATATAAAAAAAAGTATCAATATCCATGGTTTCCCTAACAAGTGTTTGTCCACAGAATAGTGCATCACGAATAGAGCCTTGTTTCCTGCATAGTTCGAAGGCACAGGCGTCTTAAATTCTTATTAGAAATAGAAATTGTAAACTCACTCTTTCACAGCTTTTGGGTGCCGTTTGGGAAAAAGTTCGAAGTGGTATAACAGCTACAAATATTCCAAGTCCTACTCACATTATTTTATTAAAAACAAATAGTTCTAAAAAAACAATAGCCTATTTTTATTCCTCACGAGTGCAAGATAAAATTATTTCCCTGAAAACAAATTCGTCATTTCTCAAAGTACAATATCTTATTTCTATTCGTCACGAGTGCAAAATAAAATTATTTTATATAAAAAATTGTGATTTTGCACAGTACAATATCTCAATTTTGTTCGTCAGGAGTACAAAATAAGTCAAGAAATTACAATTTGTTTTTTATTAAAACAATTTTATTTTGTACTCGTGACGAATAAAAATAGGCTATTGTACATTGAGAAGTCACAGTTTATTTTTAGTAAAACAATTTTATTTTTTACTCGTGGCGAATAAAAATAAGATATTGTACATTGAGAAATAACGAATTTGTTTTCATAAAAATAATTTTATCTTGCACTCGTGACGAATAAAAATAGGCTATTGTACTTTGAGAAGTGACAGTTTGTTTTTATTAAAACAATTTTGTTTTGTACTCGTGACAAATAAACCCTCCTACTTTTCTACAACTTTTTGCCAAATTGGTCGAACGAAACGGTTTCTTGAGTTCTGATTCGCTGAGATTTGTTGTTAATTTGCGCCTAATCTAATTATCGTGAACCTATGGTTCATGAGTCAACTTTATTAATTATATTCCGTTCTATTAGCATGTTAATTGATGCATGTACGTTTTGGGACACCCTGTATGTATATCAAAAACTCGTGTCCCGATGTATGTCCGGAATGAGGTCCGTTTTGCTAGCACCTTTATAATGGAAGTTCAATACTCCGTTTATGTCTGAATTTTGGGCTATTTTTGGGCACCGATGCCGATTTTGGCAAAAATAAATTTTCCAAAAACCACCCCTTCGACAACGAAACCACCCCTATATTAAAATATGCGCTATACCTAAATTTGTGTATATCAGAATTATGGGCCATTTTTGGGCTTTTTTTCGGCCCCAATGATGATTTCTTGACTTCCTAATTTTTCTGAAAAAACCGACATCCTTGTGGAGGTGCTGGCAGTCAGCATCTCACTAAAGCAAACTCAAAAAATTCGAGAAATAAATCCCATCAGAATTTTGGGCTAATTTTGGGCTCTTTGGAAATACAAGAAAAAATTTTCCAAAAACCACCCCCAAAATTAAATATGTGCTGTATCGAATTCGAGCATATCAGAATTATGTGCGATTTTTGGGCTTTTTTGTCACCAGTGCCGATTTTCGCGCTCTTTATTTTTCTCAAAAAATCGATATTATTGTCGAGAATATGACGCCAGCACGTTCATCCAAATATAAGCCTTCGAGACTTGGTATTTTCCTGGGCTCCCCGCGAGTGCAGAAAGTGATTATTCTTACTATTCTTATGTTAATGTATAGCTATTTATTTTTTCATTTTTCATATTGAACAAAATTTGTTTACTGTAAGGAAACTAACAAACAAAAACCTACTACTCATTCACAAATTAAATATTCAAACAAAAAAATAAAGTCAGAACTTTATATTTCTATCAGATGCCCATCAAACTAGAACCTGCACAAGACCAAAACACAATTTTTGGGAAACCAGAATTTTGAGCTGTTTTTTTGCTTTGCTGGGGCCTTTATGGCCCACATTTTCGTTCCCTTGGGTTAAGCGCTTTTTTTTAAAGATAAAATTTTGTGTGGAGATGCTAGCTTGAATCAACCCAGCATCTCTACTACATAAAAATAAAAAGAATACGAATAAAGCCGAATAGAATTTGGAATTCCCTTGGGATCTTGAAGGCATCAATAATGAATCTTGAAAAACCACCGTCACTTACAAATATCAACTTGGATTTTTGGGCTCTACGCCTCAACGCTGGAAAGCACCCTTTTTGTACATCGTTTTATGATTTCAACATTCTCCTAACATGCATGTAGCAATCAGACGAATGTTGAAGTGCAGTAACGGGCGTAACGAACGTTAAACAATGTTTTATTAATACATAGTTATTTCTGAACAAATGTTTGAAAATAAATTTTTTACATTAGGATGAATTTCAAGGCGGTATATAAATATATAAAATACTTTTAAAAAGCACTTCAAAACACGGGTGAAACATTGTTACTAATGTGAAGGACTAAGCTTCAATTTTTTAATATATACTCAATAAACAAAATTATTATTACTTTCGCAGTCTATAGCGTAGTCTATGGAAGATTACCAATAATTTATTTTTGCACTCATAATGAAAAGATGTTTGTACACTATGATATCAACAAAGTAAAGTTTGGTGCAATGCGTTTTGTTCATCTTAATCCCCTCAGCACACACGAAAATAGAAGTTGATTTCGAAATGTGGATACAGAAAAGTGAAGTACAGAATCCTGAAATATTTCGGGAGAAATTCCAGTGATAGTTCCAATAGGACTTACGTAAACCAGGATTTCTTCGTAGTGTATTTTGTAATTCGTACACTAATGATAGGGGATGTTTCTTGACGTTAAGGGTTGCAGCCCGAAAATCAAAGTTGGTATTTTCGAGGAGCCCAAAAATAATAGAATGGAGTGGCGTTCAATGATCTAGTAAATTAATATTTTTCGTCAAAGTCATATCTGCGTTATACAAAGAGGGCGTTTTCAGCGTTAAGGGTTGATGCCCAAAAATCCAAGTTAATATTTGTACGTGTGGGTGGGTTACCAAGATTGGTTATTGATGTATTCAAGATCCTAAGGGATGTCTCAAATTCTTTTCGGCTTTATTTTTCGGTTTTTTTTTCTATGCAGTAGAGATGTTAGCTTGTAGGTTTTAGTTTGTGTTGGTATCTTTCAGTAAACAAATTTTGTTCGTTTTACTCAATTTGAAAAGTTCAAAAACCCCAAAAATTAGCTATACTTAAACATAAGAATAGTAGAAATAATCATTTTCTGCACTCCTGGAGAGCCCAGGAAAATGCCAAGTCTCAAAGACTTATATGATGAGCATATCTCATTTTTTAGGTTGTGCCTATGCCATAGGGGTTTTTTTCGTAAGATCTTTCTTGTACTTTTGAAGAGCCTAAGATAGACCAGAATTCTGGTGCATCTCATTCCCTGAATTCGTCAAATGTGCTCTAATGAACATGCTGGCATCATAATATTGACAATAATATCGGTTTTCGAGAAAAATAAAAGAGCCCGAAAATCGGCATTGGTGCCAAAATAGCCCGAAAGTAGTCCATAATTCTGATATGCTCAAATTTTGGTACAGTGCATATTTTATTTTGGGGTGGTTTTTCTGTCAAAGGGGTGATTTTTCGAAAATTTATTTTCGCAGTTTTAAAGAGTCAAAAATTAGCCCAAAATCTGGTGGGTTTTATTTCTCGAATTTTTCGAATTCGCTCTAGTGGAGGTGCTGGCTGCCAGCACCTCTACAAGCATGGCGGTTTTTGGAGAAAAAGTAAGAAGCCCAAAAAGCGGCATTAGGGCCAAAAAAGCCCAAAAATAGCCCATAATTCTCATATACTCAAATTTAGGTATAGTGCATATTTTATTTCAGGGGTGGTTTTTTTTCTCAAAGGGGTGGTTTTTGGGAAATTTATTCTTGCAGTTTCAAAGAGCCCAAAATTAGCCCAAAATTCTGGTGGGTTTTATTTCTCGAATTTGTCAAATTTGCTCTAGTGGAGGTGCTGGCTGCCAGCACTTCCACAAGCATGGCGGTTTTTTGAGAAAAAGTAAAAGAGCTCAGAAATCTTCTTCGGCGTCCAAAAATGGGCCAAAAATAGCCCAGAATTCAGGCCTAATTGGAATATTGGAATTCCATGGTCGAGGTGCTAGCGGAACGGACCTTCCGGAATGGACTCCGAAACTACTAGACCGATTTTGATTAAATTTTGTATACTGTGTGTAATGTGTTCCGACCTATTGCATAAGATACGCTTTTTTCAATTGATTACCTCGATATTCTTTTATTGACAATGAACTGTTCATTTGAGGCCAAAGAGCTCTAATTATTATTTGTAAATTCCATAGATGGTGGTGCAAGTAAGTTTATTGGCAGACAATTCAACATTTTACGTTATCATAAGGTTAGATAAGTAAGCAATAAATTGAACCGTGTTTCGATTTTTTCATGCTCCAATTAATTCCGAGTACGGATTGAGAAAAAATTTCGTTTTTCTCAATTTCCTCGATAACGGCTCATCGTAGAGTGATTCTGAAAAAATTTTGGAATTTTATAGAGAGAACTGCTTCTTGAGAGGATGGACGTATTGAAATACTCAAGTTTTCACTATGGGTAGGGGGTGGGAGTACATTTCGAAAATCTGTAACAGTGTCTTCCAAAATTGTTGTAAACGAGGCCTAATGTCCGGATTATGGTTTTACGACACATAGTGTGCTCCCAACGATAGAAGAGGATGGTTTCGATTATTTGTAAGGGGTGAAAGTAAAAAGCTGCCTATCGTTTTCTGGAATTGAAGGCCAGAAACGGGAGATCAGACTTATTGATCATCTAAATTTAGGCTTTCATGCAGGAAATAGTAATATTTCAACTTCATTCTAAGTTCATACTGATTTGGAACTGGCTATGGAAATAAAGGAAATCGCGGTAGCTGTCTCATTCGATTTATCTGAAGTATTTGTTATGATGGACCTCCAGTGCTCCAATTATAAAAACTCTAATTTAAACTGGTTATGAGTGTTATCCTTCGAATCGATTGCTGAATTAGATTCACAAGGACATTGTTTGTGGTGCCCATTGAGCTTTGGATAATGTACTGGCCCTTATCTCGTGCAAATAAAAAGGAAATCATCATAGGACCTTCAATATCACCTTCTCCTGAGAAACTTCCCCCCTCCCCCCTCTTTCGAAGGTTTACAGGTTCAACATCTCCTTCTTCGGGTTGAATCTAGATTTTGGCATTGTAAAGGAACACTTTGTTTGCGAGAAACTTCTGATTTCAAATAATTGCCAGAAAAGGATTTTTTCTGTTTGCAGTAAAGTAAGCTTTACTCAGGATAATTCGGGTAAAGAGACAATCGATCTTCGAATCCCCCACACAAAATTTATAAGTGACTTCATGCTTACGATTATTTGACTTGACGCAGAGGTACTCACGAGAATTGTGCAAAAGTGATGAGTCTCTATGGTGTCACCCTGAAAGATGTCTCTCTGAAAGCTTATACTGTTAGTTGTCAGACGATGTTTTCCGGATATGACAGTAAATCTGGTCTTCGTAGGAGCATCAATCTCTTCATGCATCCCTTTATGAGTGGAATAACTTCTAAGCTTTTTAGGCCATTGACAGATTACGATAATAAACTGCAGCGCATTTGCAGGTGCTTCTGTCGATTAGCAAGTTTTCCCAGCAACTTGCTTCGCCTCTCCCATTTATGTTTTTCGTAAATATGTCGTCTGTGATCACTGTAAAGATCTTGTATTGCATGTTCAGCAAGCTGATTGACCAGTAGTTCCTTCGTTTGGATGAGTCGCTCTTCTATTATTATTGGCGTCTCCAACTTGAAATGTAAGTTGAGGATCTAGGTCTATAGATGTTCAAGTATATGAATACACTTCTTCCACTAGCAGTTCTTGATACCATCTGTTCCAGCAGTGAATAGGTTTTTTCCCTCCAGAGCTTTTTTCTATGAGAGAAACATTCACAATTTTAATTTTAGATTCTCATTTCAGTCCTCTTGTTGAGTTCTAAAAGAAGATTCTGTCTACCATTCAAAAATCAAAAATCCACTGCATCCACTTTTTAAATTAATCGAATCTTTGAAAACATTCCTACTCTATTCTTAGTATATTCGCCAGATAGAAATTTTTCAATTGAGAAATTAAATTCAATTCTTTGTGAAACCTGGACTTCCTTTCTATTTTGCTGGGATCCGAACCCAGGACCTTTTGTTTTCCAGACGAGTGCTTTATTAACTAAGCTACAGGGGTCCTGTTATCCTCTCCTTACAGAATGTATATTTTCTGTTGCCTCAAATAAATTCATATTTTTTCGAAAATGTATTTGAATTCTTCTTTACTTTTTATTCAATATTTGTAACGTTGAGGAACCGTATGAAAATAATAAACAATAAGCAATGGTTGAGTGCAAAAACGCTTGATAAACCTTAATCGGAAGAAAAAAATTTTAATGTAAACGAAAACCTCCGTGAAATGCACAGTTTGCAACCCATCCAATTCCTTCCTGATACTCCCTTTCTCGGTTTTTAAATAGGAATAATGCTCTGTGATTTCTTCTCTAAATTGATGGATTGGCAAAAAATTTTGCACAAGTTTATCTCAATATCAAACATGACACACCTCACAAAGATTTCATCAGGGTGCAATATTTTCCCGACTAGTCCAATATTTAATGATAAATTTATTTTGTTATAAAACAATACTTTAGCGAATCAAACGTGAATTAAAATACAATGTTGTATTTAGAAAAGTCAAACCCTCATGGCCGGTGATAATCTCAAATTTCCCGCCCAGTTAATATAACCGTGATTTTAATATCGAATAAATGAAAGCCAAGAGCTCTTTTTGGTAGTTATGTATTAAAGCTCTGCTTCGTTCAAACATCGACTGCCCAGTGAAACAATATGGTGAATAATATGCTTGTCAATCTGGTAAAAGATACTGCTAATTCCGGGGTTTCGATGCATCCGTCTGCAATTTGGAAGGGGTGTCTGGGATGATTCGACTCAGCATTATGCGATCACTGACATTTTTTTTTAGCTCTTCTAACGCACGCGTATGGTCAGATGTCCAAATCCACTGTTTTGACTCGGGCAACAATTCTCTGAAAGGATCCGCATAATTAGAATGACGTACGCTAAATTGGCGTTAGTACGTTCAAACTTTTGGGAATTGTGTAAGTTGCTTAGGATCACTTGGAATGGGAAAATACCGAATTGTATTTCAATGATCATGAGGTGCCTGTACCCCTCCGCATGAAAGCTTATACCCGAGTAAGCGTATTGGTTTATGACGAAAAAGGAATTTTTCCAATTTAGGTGTAAAATACTGTTCTTGCAAGATTTTAAATATTCCGGTTAATTTATCAAAATGATCATAGAGTTAAGGAATCGCTAGATTGGTTTCCGATAGGTAAACTCAGTGCTCTCATGAAGGCCAATCCCGCAGTATGATATTCGTTAGCACCTGCGCATACATCCTTCTGGGTACAAAGTCTCTCGAATTCGCACATTTTTTCGATTCAGGTCTCCTTTTCTTGATCATCCGATTCCATAAGTAAATCTGTAGTCAATCAAATACCGTCCAAAAAACTCGAACAATATGCTTCAATTTCATTTGCAGAAGATTGCAATGAATCCAGATAAATGACAAAATTGCTTTCTTCCAGGACTAATGGCTCAAAATCTCTTTCAAATGTATCATTTTCATCGACTCGAGTCTGATTGATTGAATAAATCACATACCCAATAGGACCGAAATTCGTCTCTAGATTTTTTGTTGGACTTGTGCTCTGTATCATTCTCCAAATAAATGGTGAACAAATTTTTGTCACAAAAGAACGAGGATAAACACAAATTATCATCAACGCGACTATTTCGGGCGGAATCCTATCGGGAATCGTTTCGTTGAATGTCATTTGATGCACCATCAAAATCGCTTATTGAAGTTATTCAGAATATGAGCTCACTTGAAAATTGTTTTTAGTAACGCCTGAATCAAAAAAATTCTCTATTTTGGAATCGATTGTAAGGATCTGTACATAGACAATATCATCAAATACTGACATCACGACCCTCTCGGACGATATTTGGTCAAACTAAACTCGAGATATAAACTCTAAAATACAAGTTAGTTGATATCCTGTATTAACCAAAGATAGAATCGGCACAACATGCATAGATAAGAGTAGCTCCCCTGACTCGCATCAAACCATTCAGAGAGCCATATCATTTGCAATTAAGGTTTAATAGGAATAGAAAATAATTCCTGTAGAAATTCAACTTTGAAAGCATCAAAATTTAGAAAATTTTGTTTTCGCGTATCGAAATAGATTCTAGCGATACCTTCAAGGGAAATTCTAAAAATATTTAATTTATTACCTTCCTTTATTTTCGTTGTAGTGAAATATTTTTCTAACGACTCAAGAAATTCTTTCGGGTGTTGACTACTTGCCTCAAATCTTGGCGGTTGAACATCAAGATGTACTGATTGTAAGCCATCAATCAGAGCAGCAATGAGATGAGAACCAACATCCACCTGTCGTTCAGCAGGTTCCACCCGCGATACTCTAATTTTTGCGAGTTCATCTTCCTATTTTTGCGATTGTTCACAAAGTCGAATAACTTTCTCTCGCAATTGCTCGAAGGCAATTCCGTTAATATTATTAGGTACCTTCCGCGCTCACTTCAATGCCTAATTTCGGCAGACATTTAAAATTTGTTTCCTATCTTTACTAATTCGCGATTGAAATGCGCGAGAAATACCAGGCAATAAAGGACCACCTTTCGACCTTATATTCATTGGTGTTGTGAATCGTGATGACTGGAGGTATTTAGAGGATCATATTTTGAAAGAAAAATATATATGCATAACAAATAATATTGGACTTCTATCTCCTGAGTCCCCGTTCGGGCGCCATTTCTAATAAATCCAGTATTTTAAATAAAATCATTCTTATTCATTTTGAACGTGAATAAAAAGATGAAAAGAATTAACAAAAAGGGGTCAGAATCCAATCGAGAGTTATAGAACCTATAATATGAATTTTGAAAACAGTATAGCGATTACGTTTATAAATAATAGAGAGGTCGAAGGTTCATAAAAAGAATACGCACCCGATTACGCTCATTAATAAAATCGTGTTATAATTTAAAAAACAATTTCAGTCATATAAGCTTCAACTCAAGTACATACACTGAGATTCAAACGGTCATTACATGCATATAAAAAGACGAAGCTATAAGGCTGACAACAATACATAAGTCCCACTCGTGACATGCCTCTTTGTGTGACGATGCGATATAGGCAGGAAATCGAAGAGAGTTCCAACCATTAGGCGTTCAAGTTCTACGAAAGATGATTCGGGATGTGATCCATCGAATTATGAATCCACATGCGGTCAAGCCGAGTATGGTATAAAATTGATTCGAAACATAAACTTCGAAGCATTCGCAAAATTGGCGAATAGACTAGAAAGGCAGTGTTCGTCTCGATAAACTTTACAACAGTATGCCGTCTTGCCGACGCCGCTTTCTCTGCTTCTCCGCCAAATTCCCTTACCGCTTGACAATACTCATAATGTATACGTAATGACCATTTATGATGAGCTGATAGCCCGCGCTGCACTGAATTTTCGCGCTCAAATGCGCAATAGGTTCACAATTTCACGTCGGTCTACCGCGAACATTCAAAGCATAGAATTTTACTTCAACCTAGTACATTTTTTCCTTGTGTTTACCCCTCTCTGTGTGTTGAATAACATAGGTCAAATCTACTCAGCTTCGGCACAGAACTGTCGAGGAAGATCCCTAT
>WSXT02156055.1:0-10165 GCA_011762715.2 Neuroterus valhalla | reverse complement strand
GTGTATGCATTACACTGTAAACTGAATTAAACACGTATGAAGCCGAGCGCGAAGCGCGAGGTGTAAAAAAACCGAGCACGTAGCGCGAGGTAAATACATTATCGAGCGCGAAGCGCGAGATCCGAATAACGCGCGCCCTAGACGCTCTCAAACTTGCGAGCGAAGCGAGCCGCGCGCGCAGCGCGCCATGAGAATATGCCCACGCAGCGGGCAGATTTCTTCTAACTGGAATTCTTTGTTTTTTAGTAATACTGTAAAAACTCACGCTTCAAGCATGAAAAATTATTGCCTTGTTTGTACCGCAAGACTTCCGATTCTCTCACTTTAGACAGTTCCACCAAGCCATAAGGATTTCAGACCCTTGCAAGGGTGATATAATTGATTTAGGGTTTTCCCTGGTGCGAAGAGGACAGTATAGATCTACTCTTTTAGCAGGGAAACCCCAAAACGTAGTGTAAGGCGAAGGTGTGTCTAGCTACCTCCACTGCCATGTTTTCAACCAATCAGCGTACTTCGAAGTTCTTCTCCTTCTCCAGTTGTGTAAACCCTCGAATATTTATTTCTTGTTCTGCGATTTGGGAATTTCGATATTTTGTAACTGTGAAGAAAGAAACACCGTATCAAGCTGACGTCCGGCTGTGTTCCGGAATTTGTAAATGCGACAGTCATACATTGCGTAAGTCTCTCTTTTTTGTTTCCTGTGCATTTGGATAGTCGTTTGATCGGGTATAATACAATAAAGTTTAAATCAACTTCCTTGATTCATTTGTCTATTATTAAGAACTTAACAAAGGCAGCGTACGGAAAAAGGTGTCAATCGTATAACTAGCAGATTGGGAGATACTTGGACGGGACGGAACACCAGGGTGAGACGAGAGACCTGATTTCCTGTAAGTCAGGAATATGCATAATCAATAATTACGGCAGTTATCAAAAAGAAAAAAATTACAAGCATTTAATAATACGAGAATGAAGAAATGTTTAAATTTCAAGAGGTTGATCCCATTCTTTTTGTACAATAACCAGTATCATAAAGCCTAATCAAAGCGTGCTTTACAACAGTTCGTTATACACAATTTGTCATAAGAGTCATCTTATGCGTGAACTCAGGTGCAAAAAATTCCTTATAGCAATTGCCACATTATGCAGTCATAAACAACATTCTTTGATTATTAGATTGTAAATAATCAACCAAGTTTTTTGAATGTTTGAACACAAATTTTTATTATTTGCCTTTTTGTAAGAGATTGACTAGTTCTCAGGAACTTCAGCAAAGATAACATACGATCTCACTTCTCAGACATGAGCTAAGCAATTTGAAACAAGGATTCGGCCAGAAGATGGATTCTAAATGGCTAAAAGAGCTCAATTTGAGTAAGAGCTAATCTCTAATCTTAGGTCGAAAGAAATTTATTATTCGGATAACAAAGTTCGACCTTCATTCAAACCTGACTCAGACGTGTTAGGATGACATGGGCTCCAGGATCGTGATCAGCGACCCAAAAAAACAACGATACGTAGTCTGGAGACCCAGTCCTAGCCGATATATCAGCTGGATGCTTCTTGACTTTCAGATGATTTCCAAATGACTCCCAGAGGTCATTTTGATAAAAAGATCAAAGTGTGCTCGGACGTAAAATTTTTCGTACTTTCAGAATCCGGAGTGAAAAAATAATTTGTTGTGAATTGAAGGGTTGGACCTTTATTTCACCTTGACCTGGACGTGATGGGGACACATGCACACCAGTATCGTGATCAGCGACCAAAAAACACAATGGTACGTAATTTGGAGACCCAGTCCTAGCCGAAATACCAGATGGATGATTCAGAAGAGAATTGAACTTTCAGAGGATCTCTAAATGACTTCCGAATGTCATTTTGATAAAAAGGTCAAAGTGCGTATGGACGTGAAATTTTTGGTTCTTCCAGGATATGGGGTCAAGAAAAATGATTTCTCGTAGAATGAGGGGTTTGACCTTTATTCGGCCTTGATTCAGACGTGATGGGGACACGTGGACACCGGGATCATGATCAGTGACCAAAAAAATACAACGATACGTAGTGTGGAGACCTAGCCCAGCCGAAATACTAGATTGATGATTCAAAAAAGAATTTGACTTACAGATGATCTCTGAATTATCATTTCACCGCGATTCATTTTACCACAAATTGTAGCCACATTGTTTCCTGTTGGAAAGCTCACTATACAGTTCACGGTTCATTTCTGGTCCTTAAAAATAAAATTACGAAGTTGGTTTATCTTACTTGGAACTCTCTTTCTTTTTCCCTTACAAAACTGCGGAAAGGTACTTGTTACAAAATTCATACTTACATTTCAATGCCTCCATTTGATACAAGTCCATATGTTGAAAAACATGTTACCTTTCAGTATCTTACAAGAGATGGCAAGAACGTTGATTAGGAAAATAACCTCACCCATCCTCCTGACCAGCCCTACTTCCACTTGGGACACCTTCATCCTCATTAACTGGATATCACGTTTTCCAGAATTTATGAAATTTTTGTTACAATAAACTGAGAAATCATTTGTGCCAAACTCCATGCAACCACCAATAATAAATCTTCAGAACTATATCAATAGTGCAGCAGTTGAGATCACTTACGTGTAGAAACAGTTTGAACAAAACATCAGTTTCGCACACCCTGAAAATCTCGATTCCCACATTTTTTATCATGGAGATTTATTAAATTCGATAAAGCCTTTGTATAGAATCGATTTTCATAGTTCGAGAACAAAATTTTGTATCAGGCAGTAATTTTTTTCGTACACATAATTATCGGTTGAAAACTACTGATTTACAATCAACTTGGTACTAATCAACTAAAGCAGTGAATTCTCTTGACGGAATTCAAATCTTGATTACGATTTCATGGCATTAAGTGTTTTGATTAGTTCCAGCTGATATAATTGATATATTTTTTTAAAAAATCGTTGTTTGCAGGGGTGGACAAGGCGTACGATGTTCAGGGATGCTTGGACGGATGGCGGTGGGAAAGGATGGTGGCGATGTCGGTCCAGGTTGGGAAGATTGTTGGCGATGGCGACGGCCATTTCCTGTTTCGTTGCAATGTTTCCGGGTGTCGCGGCTAATCCGGAGGCGAAGCGTCTCTACGACGACCTGTTATCAAATTACAACCGCTGGATTAGGCCTGTTGGTAATAACAGCGACCGCCTCACTGTCAAAATGGGCCTGCGTCTCTCTCAGCTTATTGATGTGGTAAGTTTTTATTTCAATTTTTTTCACGAAGTTCCTTATACGAGAGTAGAAAAAATACGTGGGTAAAGACCTAATCCATAAAAAGTATCTTGCTACCGTGACGCTGAAAAGCGTTATTGAGAAGCGTTATTGAAGAACGTTATTGACTCTATAGAGGGATATGCGACAGCGTCTGAAATTTTTACGAGCATCGTTTAGGACCTATAGATTTTACAAAAATGCAAAATCTCACACCTCGTAAAATTTTCAACCAATTTCCAAAAATTTGATACCTTATTCTTATTAGCTTCACAAGAGAGTTTGAATAGCAAGAATCGGCTTACTCTGGCGATTTTTGCTGTTTTATTATCGTTTTGTGATAGAAATAAAAATGGTCTGATTCTCGCGGTTCAAGTTTTGTTGTACTAATAATAATTGAAGGATTTCGAAACTAAATAAGCTTGCAGACAATTGTGCAAAGATTGTCTTGTAAATGTGACGTGAAAAAGAAGCGGTGATGATCCTAGTATACTCTCACTAGCAATAACACATGATACCTTGCCTGATCGATGCGCTAGCATTGGGAGTCTGGGAAGAGATATATGACACCGGTTAAAATTTTTACGAGCATCTAGATTTGACGTGAATTCGGTTTCTTGCGTTTCGCGAAATTTTCAAACAATATTACATGTTTGATATGTTATTGTAATAAGCTTTACAACAAAGTTTGAATTGCTGAAAAATGGGGCTACTTTTGTGATTTTTTCTATTTCATTATCGTTTTGTAATATAAATAAAAATGGTCCGATTTCTGCGATGTAGGTTTTTTTATTCCGGTAATTACTGGGCGATTTCAAATTCACATAAGCTGGTAGAAAATTGTGCGAAGATTGTCTTGTAAATGTTACGTGAAATAGAAGCGGCAATGATCTCAGAATGCTCTCACAAGCATGACATATGATACCTTGCCTGATCGATGCGTTAGCACTGGGAGTAGGGAGAGATATATGACACCGGTTAAAATTTTAACGAGCATAGCCTACGACCTATAGATTTGACACGAATGCAGCTTCCTGCATTTTGCAGAGTTTTCAACCAATCTTGGACATTGGATATGTTATTGTTATCAGCTTCACGACAAAGTTTGAATTGCAAAATCGGGCTACTCTTGCGATTTTCGCTTTTTTATTGTTGTTTCGTAATAGAAGTAAAAATTATCCGATTTTTGCGATTCAAGTTCTGTTGTACAAGGAACTAAAAAAGAATTTTGAATTTAAATAAGTTTGCTGGAAATTGAGCAAAGATTGTCGTGTAAATTCGATATGAAAGAGAAGCTTTAATGATCCTAGTATACTCTCACTGGCATTGGCATATGGTACCTTGCCTGATCAATGCGCTAGCATTGCGAGTGTCATCAATTCCATGCATTTCCAACTAAAAAATGAAAAATTTAAATATAAAGTTTCCGACGAAATGCATGTTTAATAATTATAGCAATTCAATAATAGCGACTTTGTTTCTAACAAAGTTTTTATAGTTAATACATAAATATTGAAGAGAAGGCAAGCATAATTCGAGATCTAATACTAACTCGGGTTGTAAATTTTTTTCTCATTATCGTTTACTCAATGGAGCAGAACCATATCCCTTCGGGAAATATAGGGTATTTCTCCCTCGATTTAAGTATTATTTAGTGCGAAGCTATCTTATTAGAGAGCGAGTATTTACAAGATTTTTTTTTTCGAATTGTTTCAGATAATACCTCGTTTGTTGATTTCATGTCGGTAAACCTCTTTAGAGCAGAAATCTTATAGAAGAATTTAGAGTTCAGCTTCATTTACTATGCATTTGTAATTCTTTATGAATGTGTGAAATAGGGCACAAACAAGGACATAAATGTATGTCAACATTGCACGTCAAAGACTGCTACAAAAATGACTGTCACTTTTCAGCTGACTCGCTGAAATCACTTCTGCTGCTTGATAACCAGGATGAAAGTACTATTATCCTGCTAAAAGCGAACTGACATTATCGGTCAATTGCCTCAAATCAGGAACTTTCGAGAGTTAATTTATTTATAGAATCACGTAGGAGAATGGTGCCTCACAGTGGGGCAAAAGAAGTGTCTGGACAAATCAACTTTTGGCACGAACTGCTGATCTGATTTGTATTCTTTTTTTTTTTATTGAAAGAGAATGAAATTTCGCATTGACTGACGATCGATGCAAAAGATTTCCTGTAGCGCTGAGCGCATAAACATTCTTTTTGAGATTGGTATAAACAAATTCCTGACCAAGAATTATATCTTCTCTATTCGCAATAATAAAACGCTTTGAACCTATATTTTAAGAAAGAGGTAGCTTTGGAAGGATGTTGATTCGCGATTAGGAGAAATCCCACATGAATTATCAATAGTTTATAACAGTTTGATGAACAAATTTCTAATCTGGTGATTTCCTAATAGAAACTTTCCGTTTTTTTCAGCTGAATCGTATACTAGTATACCACGTATATCGTATACCACGGAGCTCCTCCTGATTGATAACATGTTACAAGAGAACAATTATATTTTGTTTAAACAAATTCCATAAACAAATGGAACATTTGATCAATACTTCGAAGATAAGTTTCGTTTTTCCTGCAAATATAACTGTAAATCTTTCACTTCTGATCCTGTATTATAGATATTGTTATTTTTAATAACTCTAGCGAATGGTCTTCTGCTATGCACATTGTGCTTTGCAATAATAATTGTACCTAATTTGAACAAATTCAATCAAAAAATATATTGTATGACCAATTTTTATTACTAAAGTTTCAGTCCTCTCAACACGGACAAGTATGGATCTTCTTTGAAAGGATAGTCAAATGCTTCATTTGTTTATGAAATTTGTTTAGGCAAAATATAAATGTTTAATGATAATACGTTATCAATCAGATGAAGCTTGGTGGAGATACTAGCACGTGATTTGGCTGGAAAAACGGAAAATTTCTATTGGAAAATGGTCAGATTAGAAATTTGTTCATTTAATTGTCATTGATCATTCATGTTGGATTTCTTCCAATCGCAAATCGAAATCCTTTTACACCCTACCTCCTTCAGAAAATATAGGTTTAAAGTGTTTTATAACTGCGAATTGAGATGACCTAATTTTGTTCAGAAATTTATTTATAAAAATCTAAAAAGAAAATATATATATTTGGCCAAGGCTACCGAGAAACTTAGTTGATGAGTTTTTGCATGAATTAGAATCGTTTGTAGTCAGCAGGCAATAAATTGTCCAAGAAAATAGCAGCCTTGGAAAGTTAGAAAAAAAAATGCATTTCTTTTTATCATGTAAAAAAATTATCAACAAAGTTACAAAAAAGATCAGACCGTGAGTCGATGCGAAATTTCATCCTCTTTCATTTGAAAAAAAAAATTGCAAAGCGGATCAGCTGTTTTGCCTGCACTGTGTACATATCATTGTTTATAATAAATAAAGATAAGGTCACAAAATGTAACGCAAATGCAAAAGGATAATTCAACAGAATCTAGTCCGATTCCCTTACTGAGTCTCAGTTTTTTTGAGCATAAATCTTCAATAATAGCAGAAAAACTATAACCTTATTTCCAATGGTCATGGAACTGTTCTGCTCGTTTAAAAAATATCGATTTCATTTAGGGAAATCTTTTCCACATAAGAATTGCTGGAATAGTTTTTCTCCAGAAATTATTTTATCAAGACTCTTAGTTCGAAGGATTGTCCTTTAATTAAGAATGTTGAGTAGGAGCAATTATAAAAAAATATTATTTTCTATTATACGCGCAAAAAAAAGTTGTCGAAACTCTACTTGACTCGTCATTCAATCCAGGGTAGGTATTTTTTTCTCTGGAATCTTTTCTAACGTTCGATGGAGAGCTGCAAACATTGTTGAAGAAGTGGAAACAGTATCATTTGGTTCCAAAAATTTAACATTCCTTTGATCTGAATCTCAAAACATTTAAATCTATCTATACTTCATCAGAGGAAGAATTTTTTTTCCCATTTAAAGAAAAACGTTTTGCAAATTTGTTGTTCTGTGAGGTTTTTTGAAGCTGACTTTAATTTGATAATCGAAATTATGGTACCCAAACATACTTATAGAATTATTATCTGATTTATAAAAAAAAAAGGAATTTATCACATGTTATTTGCTTTTCCTCATTCATCGGACTTGGGACAGGGAAATAAAAAAAACAAATATAGTTTGTATTCAAACTAATTATAATTCGGATTTGGAAGAGAGGAATTCTGAAGAAATTGTCTCTCCAATGCAAAATTTAGCAGGATTTCCTCCCTTTCTAATTTTAAATGAGGAAAGTACTTCAAGCAGTCTTTGGAGCAAGAGTATTATTCTAAAAGAAGAAATATTTCTGAAATATGATAGAAAACTCGTTTGCGTTTTTCATGGCAAATTCATCCTTTTTAGTTCAGGAATAAACTACTTGTTCGAAATTTCAACTTGATTATTAAAAAGTAAATTTTTATGTTAAAGTTGAATTATTTCGATGCAAATTTCACATTCGGTTGAAATTGTAACTACTTCTCAAAAATCAATCTCTTTTCGATGAAAATCCAAGTATTTAAATGAACATTGATTTCTGAATTTAAAAATTAAACTTTTCGCTTAAGAATTATTGTATTTGCGTTCTTTGTAGGAAATTAATCTTTATGGTCGAAACCCCTGACATCCTACATAGAATTTATGGTAAAAAATTCATCCTTATGCTTAAAATACATCTATTCATTCGAAGATTCATCATTATCCCTGAAAATTCATCAGTTTGGTTGAAAATCAATTTCTTCAACGGAAAACTTAACTGTCTCATTTTTAGTGGGAATTGATCTTTTCTAGTTCAGAATTCGACATTTTGGTGAACATATATCTTTTGGAATTGAAAATTCACTTATTCCGTTGAAACTTCATATATTTTATTGAAAAGATGATTTTTTGGTAGCAAATGATCTCTTCCTTCGGAAGTTAATATTCTTACTCAGAAATTTTTCTTTACAATAACAATTGAAGTTTTCAGTCAAAAATTTTTCATTTGAGTCGAACATTGAACATTCAACATTATTTTAGTAAAAAACTCTTATGTTTGGCTTAAAATTAATTTTTTGAGCCGAAAATGCCACTATTCTTCTCCACTTGCCACTATTATCATTCCATTTCTGTTTGGAAATTTTTATTTCTATAGTCCAAATTTCAACCATTTTGTTGAATAATCGTATTTTTTGGTTGAAAATGATTTTCTGTCAAAAATTGAACTATTCTAGTTAAATGTTCATCATTTTAGATAAAAAGTAGTCTTTCTGGTTTAAAATGCAACTACTTCAGTTGAATGTTTACAATATCATTTGATTCTTCATCATTTTATGTGAAAATGTAATCATTTGTTCGACAGTTATTTTTTATTGTTTGTTGAAAGTTAGTTTTCTTTATCAAAAGTAATTTTTTAACCTGAAAATTCAACTTATCCTTATTAAAAATTCCATAGCTTCAGTTGAAAATTCTTTTTTCCAGTTAAACATCCATTTTTCCATTTCAAAATTTGAGTATTCAAATCTTCGTTGACAATTTATCTTTTTCAGTAAAAGCTAATTCACCCTAATAAAGCTCAACTCCTTCAATTGGAGTTTCTTCATTTTAGTATAAAAATCTTTTTCTTGGTTTGAAATTTTTTTTTTTTCTTTACTGAAAATGTTACTGTCCCATTTTTCGTTGCAAATAATTATTTTTTGACGGCGATTCGATTATTTCATTGCAACATTATATTTTTTCTTAGAAAATGATTCTTTCTGTTTAGAAACTACTCTTGTTTGAAAATTCACCTTTATGGTTGAAAATTAAAGTGCTCCAGCTAAATATTTATCTTTTTTTTTTTGAATATCCATCCGCTTCATTGAGAAATGCACAAATAGTTGTAAATTGGTTCTTTTTTTTGGAGTGAATTGATTTTTCTTGATTCTGAGTTTCACTGTACCAACTTTTGTGAAGAAATGATATTTTTTATTGAGAATTGGCGTATTTCTTTCAAAATTCATTTGTTTGGCTATGTTTGATCTGTTGTGTTACAGGATGTTTAGAATAAACGTCAAGAATTAAAAGAAAAGGTTGAGGTTTTCCGACAAATATGAATATGTTACTTTATTTGACCACAGAAATTGGAAAACTTGACCGTGGAGAACAGGGAGATGACCAGGAATTTGAAATCGTCCGCCGAATCGCCACCCTGAAAGCTAATGTTATGCTAATGTTTATTAAGCATATTTTGACGGAGTTTCAGAAAATCCTGACATTTTTTTAAATCCTTCCAGTTCTCAAAAAAGGTTAATACAATTATTTCTTAACAGAGAAATGAAAAAGTGATCAACAAAGTGTAAAAAATTTCGTTGACTGCCTTCTAGATGTTCGAAATATTCACGGAAAATATTAAAAAGCGCGTGATGTTGTAGTGACATTAACGTCAAGTACTCAACTTTGCTACTCTTCAATGTAAAAGGATTGCTCATTATTAAAAACCTAGGTTAAAATTTGCAGCGTTTGGAATGGAAAGCTTTAGAACAAAAAGTGATGAATATTTCGTCCGTACATTTAAAACCTTCGCATTTACATTCTCACTGTTTGAAATTTTCCCATGCAATTATTTTTAAAAGCTAGCAAAATTTCAAAATAAATGAGTCTGAATCTAAAAACTCTTGACTTGAAAGTGAACCTTATCAAATCATTCAAAATTCTCCAGAGTTAGATAATTCTGAATAAGAGTACACTTACCGCTTGGACGGGCGCCTCTCGAATAAGCGCCAATTTCTCGGTTGTTCATGCTTGAGTGATTCTGTCCCTCCGCCCGACCCTCGCATGATGCAGCACGACAGCCCATCAGCCTTGAAAAGGCAGGACCGTAATGCGTAGTATAGAAGTTG
>WSXT02156044.1:0-10165 GCA_011762715.2 Neuroterus valhalla | reverse complement strand
GGGGGTTAAGAGAAAGGACAAAAAAGAGAAAAGGAAAAGAAATGTGAAAAAGAACGGAACAGATCTCAAACATTCTCTGTGCTCCATAAAAAAATGATATTCGTTTGAATATCAGAACTGAAATCAGAGGAGGAAGAGAAATGGAGAAACCATGAGAAAAATTGAAAAAGAGGGGCGAAATTTAACATGAAAAAGAACAGAGATGAGAAAGTAGTAAAAACAAAAATGGGAAAAAAAGAATGAGGAGATAGGGGAAAACGGAGAAGAGAAAATGGGAAGAAATATGAAAAGGGATGAAAGAAATCTTCAACAAAGAAAACGAAGGTGTAAAAGAAGAAAACGTGAAATTAAATCTGAAGAAGCACAAAAATGATAAAGGTATGGAAACACAAAGGGGAAGAAGGAAAAAAGAAAAGAATAGAAATTAAAAACGGGGAGAAATTTTTGAAATGATGCGAAAAATCTCGAACATTCCGTAGAATTGAATATAAAAAAGTACAAAGATTAAAAAGAATGGAAATGGAAAGAAGCAAAAAAAGAAGATAAGGAGAAAAGGTAGAAGAAAACAAAAGAAATCCTTTTCTTCCTATGGATAACATGATGCCCAACCTGATTAACTTGCACCTTAGGTTAGAAGGATTTAAAATTGGAAGAAGGAAGAGAAACAGAAGAATCAAGAAAATTGAGAAAAAAAGGATTAAAAAAGTGAAACAAAATATAAAAAAGAACAACGATGAAAAACTATGAGGAACAGAAACCAGTTCCCGTACGATCACTGAAGTTAATCAACGTTGGGCGCGGTTCTTAATTGGATGGGTACCCATCCAGGAATACCGCTTGCTGTTGGAATGTTGGCGAGAGACTGGTGTCCTCCCATGTGTTCAACTCAACTATATAATTCTTTACGAGTAACGCTTACACCGCAAGGGAGTGTGGCTCACTGGTAAATCACAGAGGAAAGAGAAATAGGAAACTCAAGAGAATTAGGGAAAAGAATGAAGATATGTTGAGAAGAGAATCAATGTAAATAAGAGAAGCAGGAAAGAAAAGGGAAGAAATGTAAGAAAGGAATGGAATCTCAAACATTTCCTCCTTTAAATTTCAAATATGATGTTCGGAACATAAAATATGTATCTCTGGTTGTGGAACAATTCAAAACGAAGCATTGAAAGGGAAGACATGCGAAGGAGAAAGGAAATTCGGGAAAGAGGGAAAGTGTGAGAGCAATAAAATGAAAAAAGTAATGTGGAAGTGAGAACGAATGTGAAAAAAAAGAAAATTCAGAAGAGCAGCTTTGTGAAGAAGAGAAGAAGTGCGCGCAAGCGGAGAAATGTGGGAAAGAAAAGAAATGTGCAAAAGGAAAGAAATGTAAAGAAGATAAGTATTCTGAGAAAGATGAGTAATGTGAGAAAGAGAAGAGATGAGCAAAGGGGACGGAATGCGAAAAAGAGAAGAAATGCCAAAAAAGAAGGGATGTGCGAAAGAAAAGAACTATGAGAAGAAAAACAAAATTTGTGAAAGAGCAGTTATCTGAAGAAGAAAATAAATGAGGAAGAAATGAGGAAATCAAAGAAGAGTAATCTGAAAAAGAGAAGTAATATGGAGAAGAGAAGAAATATGCGAAAGAGAAGAAACCTGAAAAAGAGAAGCCATCTAATAGAAGGGGAAGTATAGGAAAAAGGGGAGAAATGTGCAAAGGTGAAGAAATGTGAAGAAGAAGAAGAAGAAGAGATAGAATCTTAAACATTTCATTTTCCCCAAAAACATTATGCTTTTCCTGAAAAACTTCTGCATTTCTCAACACGTAAGGGAAGCAAATCATTCGAGGATAATAAAAGGATAGTGATAGACGGACAGTAGGAAGGGTGGGGGGCGTAAGAGGGAGAGTGGGCTGGGAGGGTGGGAGTAAGGATACGGGGAAGGGGGAGAGAGAGGAAGGGAAACGAAGAAACGGCAGAGATGAATTAAAAGTAAACACGCCGAGAGCCCTGGTCGGGGCCACGCGTATTTCTGGTTGAAGTAATTACGTGCCACGCCAGCTGCCACGGACTTTAAATTATAGAAATTATGAAATACACAAGTAAAAAGGTCGCAAAAATCGTATCCATTTCTATATTTTGAAAAAAGGTTAATTTTTTTGGCGTTCAGGGAGAATTAAGCATTTTGTTTCTGTGAAATCAACCCGAAAAAGTGTTCCCTTTCGTGTTCCAAGGATGAACCCCTTATCAACTCAAAAAGTGAAATTCATCATTTTTCATGACTCCCTCCGACTTTCCAACTCAAAAAAGTGACCCATACTGTATTTTATGACCCCATTTTTCCTTTCCGAATTAAAAAAGTAGGCGCTATCGTATTTTATGTCCCCAAACCCTTCAGAACTATAAAAAGTGGTCTCTAATTGTATTTTATGACCACTTTATAACACGAAAATAGTGGCCCTTATCGTTAATCATGATCCTACATTCCTTCCTCCTTCAAAAAAGGGTAATCCTTATTCAAAAAGGTTGGTCCTTATTAATTTTTATGACCCTCTCCCCATTTTCAGCTCGAAAAGCTGCCTCTGTTGTATTTATGACCCATTTTTTCCTTGCCAACTCCGAACAGCGACTTTAGGCTATTTTATGACCTCCGCAGAACGATGAAATTGCCCCTAACGTATTACATGACACCCTTTCCCTTTCAAACTCAAAAAAGTGGTTCCTATCGTATTGTATGACCCCTTCGAAATTCCAACTTAGAAAAACGGTGTCGATCGTATTGTATGATTCTATGCTTTCTATTCAACCTGAAAAAGTAGTTAATATCGTATTTCAAGACCCCTACCTATCTCAAGCTCAAAAAAGTGTCCAATAACTTTTTTCACAACTCTTTCTCTATTTCTTGACTTAAGAAGGTAGTTCTTATTATATCAAACCAGTTTGGCGGTTTTATAGTATTTTATGACACCCTTAACATTTCCAACTTGGACAAGTGTTCTCTAATGAATTTTATGACCCTATCTAACTTTTCAATTTGAGCAAGTGGCCCTACTGTAACAAATGAACTTACTATTTTTGAACTCGAAAAAGGAGCTATTTTACGACTTGCTCTCCCTCATTCGCATCCCAGGACCAGCTCCTCTTTTTTGACACAAAAAGGTGACCTCTCTTGCACTTTAAGACCCCATTTGATTTCTAAAAAGTGTTCCCAATGGTATTTTACGACCTGCTTCCTTATCAAAGTTTTCTAAAGGATATTTTGTAACCCCTTTTCGAATGACCCACTTCCTCTTAGTAATTACCAAATGTGTCCCGTCTTATTTTGTGACCTTTTCCTCCTTCCTCAGTCGAATCAGCACCTTCCATGATATTTTATGACCTTATTCTTATTTCTATATAGAAAAAGTAACTTCAATAGGATTTTATGACCAGCTCTCTTTCTTCAAATCTGAAAACTTGCTCTTATCGTATATTACGACTAGGAACCCCCTTTGCAAGTTTCTCCTGTCGAGTTCTCGATCCTATCCCCTATTTCCGACTCGGAAAAGAAGCTCTTATCGTATTTATAACCTCTTTCTTCCTTTCCAATTCAAGAAATTGGCTCTTAGAGTATTTTATGACCTTCTCATCCTTTGCAGCCCTGCGGTATTTTAAAGAAAAGGTGGTCGCTATAGTTTTTTATGATTTTCATCTCTTATCCAACCAGTGACAATCACCTCTATCGTACTTGATGGCCCTCTTCCTCCACCTAACAGTCGATAAAATGGTTCCTTTAGTATTTTATGACCTTTTCCTCCCTGTCTCAAAAGTGATCCTCATCATTTTTCATGATTTTTCCCTCTCTTTCAACTACAAAAAAGTAGTTCCTATAATATTTTCTGACCTTCTCCTCCTTCTCATTTCAATAAAGTCACCCCCATTGTTCTTCACGAACCTTCCTTCAAATTCGGAAGTTATCTCTATAAAATTCGATGACATTGATTTCCTTTTCAACTCGAGAAAGATACCCCTATCGTATTTTGAAATTCCCCTCTTGAATTCGAAAAGGTCATCCCTGTAGTACCTTCTCTTTCCTTTCAAATCGAGAAAGTGATCCATATCATATTTTATGACCCCCCATTTAAATTCAAAAGTCATCCCTGTAGGATTTTACGACATTCTCCTCCTTTCTAACTCGGAAAAGTGGCCCCTGTCGTATTTTATATAACCCCCATTCAAATTCGAGAACGCCATCCCTGTAAAATTTTATGGCCTTCTCATTTTTCCAACTCGGAAATGTGACCCCGTCGTATTTTATGACCTCGTATTTTAAATTCGAAAAAGTCATCACTGTAGTATTTTACCACATTCTCCTCTTTTCCAACTCCTAAAAGTGACCCTATTTTATTTTATGACCTCATTTCAATTCTAAAAAGTCTTCCTCCTAATATTGTATGACCCCCTCATCTTTTTCAACTCGAGAAGTGACCCATATCATATTTTATGACCGCTTCACCATTTTAATCCCTATGGTACTTTATGACTTCCTTTTCAACTCGAGAAAGTGGCCTCTATCATATTTTATGACCCCTCATTCAGAATCGAAATACACCCCGTAGTATTTCACGATCTTCTTCGCCTTTCCAACTCGTATTCGTATTCAAATTCTAGAACACCATCTTTGTAATATTTTATGATCTTCTCATTCGTCCACTCGGGAAGGTGAATCTATCATATTTCATGACCTCGTCATTGTAATACGAAAAGTTCATCCCTGTAGTATTTTATTACCTTCTCCTTCCTTTCAACGCGGGAAAGTGTCCCCTATCATATTTTATGACCTCCATTCAAATTCGAAAATATCGTCCCCATAGTATTTCATGACATTCTCCTTTCTAACTCGAAAAAGTGACCCCTACCGTATTTTGTGACTCCAATTCAAATTCCAGAAAGTAATCCCTGTATTAGTTTATGACCCCATTTTCTCCAACTCGAAAAAGTGAACCCATCGTATTTTCAAATTCAAAAATGTAATCCCTGATGTATTTTACGACCTTCTTTTCCCCTCCAACTCGGAAAGTAACCCCAATCGTAGTGTATGACCGCTTTTCCATTTAAACCCCTATGGTATCTTATGACCTCCTTTCCAATTCGGAAAGTGACCCTCATTGTATTGTAGGAACTCATTGCATTTTATGACCGCTGTCGCACCTCTTTTACACAGATCGGAGAATGAATAAATCATCTCGAAATCTAGACAAGATTTCAGGGAGGAAGGGGGGTCGTTTATTTCTGACAAAATGTGACACAGGGGGGAGAGAGGAAATTTGTCGTGGAGGAAGGGGGGGGGGGGGTAAAGTCAAGACCTTATTACAACCTGTGACATGGAGAAGGGGTGGGGTCTGAAATGGACAAAAAATTTGTGACGTACTTTATGGGTCATGATAGTATTTTCTTCTGTTTTTTCGTTTTTTTACCAAATATGGACGCATGAAAGCATTTTCTGAATTTTTACCTGACGCCCTTATGTCCCAGACCCCTCAATTTAAAAAGAATTCCTAAAAATTGTTTTTAAGAGGATGCATAAGGAATTTGTTTGAGCTTGAGGAACGATATCGCATAGAATAGACGGAGCAATCGGACTGTACGGGCGCCAGTCTGGCGGGATGGCTGTTATTATTTGTATATTATAATTTAACAATTATGTCGGCGTCTTCCTCTTTCTCAAGGACCTAAAGCCGTAGGTAGAGAGCCAGAGTGAGAGGGAAACGTATAATAAAGTCTCTCTCCGGTGAGACCGACGAGAAGGAGATAGAGAAAAGGGAATGAAGGAGAAAATGAGAAGGAAAAAAAGAGCGAGACTCACATAGCAATAAAATATATTATGCTGGAGAAAAATGGTAGATGGTGGTATGAGACAAAGAGGGCCGAAGGAATTCTTTCAGCGTTCCGCTTCTTATAATATTACTATTGTTATTATTATTATCATTATCATTGTTATTATATTTGTTATGGCTGCTGCCATATGACTGATTCCTTTCATTCACGTGCAAGATAAGATCCCTTCCTCTCGCACTGCTATTCTATTCGTATTTTATATTATTCTATTTTTCTTTTCTTATTTTTACCTTGGTACTTTCGAAATTTTTAGTAAAAAGAAACTCTGAAATCTGAAGGGCAGGGAAAATATGGAGGGTCGATTCGGATTTGGGACAAAAAACTACTTCGAAAATGATACTTCTCGTTCAATGAACTTGCATACATCCGAGCATACATCGTATTTCATTACATTGTAATTGAAGATAATGCTCACTGATTTGAATTTCTCATCTGATTTTCTCATTTCCGTTCAGAACTGTTACAATTATCTCAAGATTTTGAGACGCATTAGATTTAGCATATGATTTTTCAACAAAAAAAATTAATTCGAAAATCCAGAGTGTAGACAAAATATGAAAGATGGATTCAAATTGAAGTCGAAAAACTACTTCGAAAATAAGGCATTTATGCCACAAATTTATACGTCGTATTTTATCACATTGTGATAAAAAATCAAATATGCTCACTGATTTGGGTATGGATTTTCATCTTTGATGCACACTGGATCAGGCGTTGGA
Source organism: Neuroterus valhalla (assembly GCA_011762715.2). Lineage (NCBI taxonomy): Eukaryota > Metazoa > Arthropoda > Insecta > Hymenoptera > Cynipidae > Neuroterus > Neuroterus valhalla. The sequence continues at coordinate 3,591 of WSXT02156044.1, read as the reverse complement.
AAATGCATGGAAATCATTTGGAGTGCATCGTCAAACTGTTTTTCTACATCCATTTATAGAGAGACATATAATTTTATTAAAAAATACAACTCTTGAAAACTCAAAAACCTGAGGAGTAGGCAAAATATGGACGGTACATTCGGATTCAGGACGAGATCCTACTTCGGAAATGATATTTTCTGTTTCATGGGCATGTACAGGTCGTATTTTATTATGGTGTATGTAAATAAACATAAAATGCTCACCGATTCAACTTTGATTTTTTTTTTCTTTCCAGAACCAGAGATATTTTGACATCTGTTAATAGAGCAACATATGATTTTTCTAAAAAATTTTGACCCAAGAAAACTCAAAAACTTGGAGCAGGGGCAAAATATAGAGGGCGGTTATGAATTCAGTCCAAAAAACTACTTCGGAAATGATACCTCTCATCTCATGAACATGAACAGGTCGTATTTTATTACAGTGTAATTGAAGATCAAACAGCCTTACCATTTCGGATTCGGTATTTCTATCTTCCTTTCCTTTCATCTATTTTTTTAAGAGCTGGTTAACTTATAGCAAGAATAATAGTGCGACTTTAAGTCAAACGCAAGAAAAACATCAAAATCATGTATAAGTCGTCTTTGAACTAATTTTCTACATCCATTTATAGAGTGAAAATCAACATATGGGATTTCCAGAAAAAAACTTTAGATACAAAACAACTCAAATGTGTGGATTGTGGGCAAAATATGCAGGGTGAATTTGAATTCAGCATTAAAAACTTTGTTAGAAAAAGAATACTTCTAATTTTATGAACTTATATATAAGGTCGTGTTCAATTACACTGAAATTGAAGATGAAGTGCTTCCCATTTCATGGACATGCATACGTTTCTTTTTTATTTGGTGAAATTGTAGATCAAGCGGTCACTGATTTGGATTCAGATTTCTATATTCCTCTATTCTGTCATTCTTTCAAAAATGGTTGGAGTTTTCGAAAAAGTATTGTGCAAACTTTGTCGTCAAACTAATTTGATATATACACACAATTCTAGACTCTAGAGCGAAATGTGACGTTTTTTAAAAACTACGGCTCAAAAAAACTCGAAAACCTGAGGTATAGGAAAAATATGGGGGAAATATTAAAATCCGGCACGAAAAACCACTTAAAAAATGATACCTCATAATTTATTCACATGTATAGGTACATGTCGTGTTCTATTGTAGACTGTAATTGAGAAATGAATGCTAAGCGATTTTTTTCCGGATTTTTCATCTTTCTCTCAAAAAACTCAAAAATCTGAAGTGAAGGAAAAATATGGGGAATGAATTTCAATTCAGTACAAAAAACTTCTTCGGAAATGATACCTTTCATGCCATAAACACATATAAATCGTATTTTATTATACTTTAATTAAACTTAAAATATCCGCGATTCCTATTCGGATTTTTCTCTTTCGTTCTTTCTTTCCTTCCATCTTTATTTTCTTCTTGTTTATCCAAAATAAAATTTAAAAAAAAATTTATAAATATATATTTCCGTAAAATAAAGTTGGCAAATTGGAGAAGGGAATGGGGGTAACGTTAAAGTTTCAAAGTTTTGCGAACGTGCACCTCACTCCTTGCTTTATAATATGACCACATGTGTATACCATACGTATAGATATGTATATGTATATGTATACGTATAGAAATAAAAAGCATAACGACTTGAAAGATAAATTTCCCCCGGCAAGAACCCTACCCTCTAACTCCCTACCTGGAATTCGAGTTGGAGAAGAAAAATAAGCTTGGAAAGAGTAATAATAAAGAAATATGTTTCTCTTCAGTCAGTGGAGGCAACCCCTCGCTATATGCTGTCCGACTCCTGCTTTCTGCCTCTCCTCTCTCTTCCTCACTCTTTCTCACTCCTTCTCCTTCTCTTCCTCTTTCTCACAAAACTAAACTTTCTATCCTACCACCTCCAAGGAAGGCTCTCCCTCACCCACCCACCTACCCACCCACCCCCTATTCTACAATCTACCTCGTTTAAGGCTCTCGTATGTCGAAAGCAGCTGGTGCACGGGATGAAACCTAATCGTCGGTTGCTTCGGTTCCTTCACTTTTATTTCTATATTTGTATTTTCTATCATTCTTTCTTTCTTTCTTCCTTCCCTTTATTCTTACTTCCTCGTTTCTTTCTTTTTTTATTCTTGAAAAAGAGGGGAACAATGCAGGAAATGATTTCAGTTTGAAAATCTAAGCATGCGATTTGAAAGAAGAACCTATTCCCCTAAAAAAAACTCAAAAACCGAAAGTGTAGGGAAAAGATGAAGGATGGTTTTGAATCGAGCATGAAAAATGCTTAAAAAATTATACGCTATATTTCCTTTGCATACGCAGGCCGTACTTTATTGTAGAATGTTCTCGAAAATCCAAGGCTCAGCGATTTCTATATATTTGGCTTTTCCATCATAGACTCAAAAAAACTCAAAAACCTTATGCTGAGGGAAAATATGGAGGTCGAATTCGAGTATGGCACCAAAAACTACTTCGATAATGATACCTTATTTTTTATGGACACGCATAGATCGTATTTTAGTGTAGAGTTTGTAGTTAGATATCAAATGTCTAGCAATTTCTTTCAGAAATTTTTCCATTTTTTACTCGGAAGTACTCAAAAACCTGACGCTGAGGGAAAATATGGAAGTCGAATTCGAATCTGGCACCAAAAACGGCTTCGATAATTACACCTTATATTTTATCCACATACATAGATCATATTTTATTGCAGAGTGTGTAGTTAAAAATCAAATGTCTGGCGATTTCTATCAGAAATTTTTCCATTTTTGACTCGTAAATACTCAAAGAACCTGACACTCAGGACAATATGAAGGTCGAATTCGAATCTGCCATCAAAAACTACTTCGAACATGAAACCTCACTTTTTATCGTCACATATGGATCGTATTTTATTGCAGAGTTTGCAGTGAGAATTCAAATGTCTAGCGATTTCTATCAGAAATTTTTTCATTTTTGAATCGGAAATACTGAAAAACCTGATGCTGAGGAGAAATATGAAGGTCGAATTCGAGTTTGGCGCCAAAAACTACTTTGATGATGATATCTTATTTTTTATCGACACATATAGATCGTATTTTATTGCAGGGTGCGTAATCAGAGATCGATTGCCTAGCAGTTTATATTCGAAATTTGTCCATTTTTGACTCGGGATTACTCAAAAACCTGGCGCTGCGAAAAAATATGGAGGTTGAATTCAAATCTGGCACCAAAAACTGCTTCGATAATGATACCTTATTTTCCATTGACACATGTAGATCGTATTTTATTGTAGAGTTTGCAGTTGGAGATCAAATTTCTAGCGATTTCTGTGAGAAATTTTTGCATTTTTGACTAGTAAATACTCAAAAAACCTGACGCTGAGGTAAAATATGGAGGTCGAATTCGAGTTTGGCACAAAAAACTACTTCGATAATGAAACCTATTTTTTTATTGGCACACATAGATCGTATTTTATTGTAGAGGTTGTAGTTATACACTGCAACCTCAAACTGAATTCACCCAAACTCGCTCCTTCTTCGAAATGAGATCGTGGATGGCTCGTGGA
>WSXT02156033.1:0-10165 GCA_011762715.2 Neuroterus valhalla | reverse complement strand
AAATCTGTAGGACCTGGGTTCGAATCCCAGCGGAGCTAGAGAATCATTTTTTCACAACTTTCAGAAAAACAATATTTAAATAATCAATTATTTAAATATTGATGAGACCACTAAACAGAAAAAATTGACATCATAATATTATTTACATATTCCTGGTCAAAACTGTTACATCAACATTAATATTATATGAAGAAATTGACTACTGTTCAAGAATGGAAAATTTTCAATTTTCAGGCTTAGAAATTAAAGCTTTTAATGGAAAACATTGAAAATGTCAACATTTCATATTTTACACACTAAATATTGAAGTGTCTCCAATTTCGAATATTCGTTGAAAGCCGTAGATCATGGATATCTTTTCTCCAAAACTCTAAGTGCAAAACTGCAAATTTCGTTATCTTTCTATCTGACTATTTGTGCTAATGACCCTTAGGTCGAGAGCTGATGCAAAGTTGCGGAAGAGGTGTAGCATGGAGGGAGAAGGCACCGACATTCCGCAACCCGACCTCAGCCCTCATCTCCAACTCGTAACCTGACACTAAGAAGCTTTCGCGCTAATCTCAAGTCAACAACATCCAGTCTTCGGAATCTAATCATAATTTGAATTCACATAGAGCAATTTGAAGAATCTTGTTGTTCATTTGAGAGAGGGAAACTAAAAAAACTCTCAAGGGTTTTCATGTTTTGAGTACATCAACTACACCTCATGTTGCAACTTGAATGACTGGTGACTAAGAATCAAAATTCACAAGACCCAATGTGCAGAAACTTGTCGTTAATTTGAGCCGATTAAACTTATAAACTTAACAAGGGCTTCAGCTTATTGAATGGAAATATTTTAGTACATATGTGGCCAAGATTTTCCTTTGGGCATTTACTGCAACTCGTGTTTTGACTCAAATGATCCCATACAAAAAGTTTAAATCTGCAGGATGCATAGTTTAGAATCTATCCGTTCATGGAAGCCAAGAAAACTCAGAAAAACTCAATTATAGTTTTTAAAAAACTTGTAGAATTTGTGAGTGTTCCCGAGTTAAAAATAAAATCGTCCAAGTAAGTCTGTGGCGGAAATTTTCTGAATTTTGTGCATCGACTCTAACTGTTGCAATGACTGAAATAAATCATGACAGACAGATCAAAATTACAAGGACACAATGTTCAAAATCTTCTCAGAGACTTTTTTAGATTTTGTGTCTCATATGCAACAATCAACTTCATGATTAGATAGCGGGTCACAAAGAACTCAACTGATGTACATGATCTTATCTTCGGGCCCTTGGCCTCAATTGAAGCTGAAAAACCTAGAAATTCTTGGTAGATCTCTGAGTTATAGGTAGAAAAGTCTAGATGTGTTTCCGTTAAGTTCTTGCATGTTTGTACGACAAATTCAGAATAATGAGTTTTTCGGGACTGTTTATTACGAAATAGGTTTTGGAGGTTACGGACTATTCCTCAACAGTGTTGTGAAATGTATTCAAAGTCGCAAAATCGATTAATTTATTTCCATACTTTCAGAATCGAGTTCGCAGAGCGGTGTTGGGACTCTTGCTCCTCCGAAGGGAATTCCGGAGAGTATGCAGACTGGAAAGCAAGAGTTAATTATCCACATCCCCTACATTCCCGGTCTTGAATATAAAGGAAACTACTGGAAAGCCGATATGTCTGTCAGACATAAGTTTTTTGGCCCTATAGCCGTTCTACCCGGCAAATATCGTGTGGAAGCGAGCGGTGATAATGTCTTTGGATTATATGACGAAGATAATGTTTTCCGTAAATTCTTTTACGCTTCTGATTATGCAACAATAAGCAAAAGTGGCTCACGCCCACCTAGGGACTTATATTTTGCTGAAAAACAAGTTTTGAACGAATTTTTGAGGGGCGATTTACCCTTTGAACCTCGTAAAATGTCTGCTGATATAATGAGACACTAATTCGAATTAAACTAAGGAGAACTTTGTGAAATCAAAAACCATTGAAAAACCAAAGTAACGATTCAATCATCGCCATTCATCTTGCGACCTCTGCTGGTTCAAGTCCTATTCAGAGAAGATATTGCAATTACGATTTAGATTATATAATCATATAATGTAATATAAAAGAGTATCAAAAGTTAAATGAGGGTTTCAAAATATTTGCTTTTGAGTCGCAAAATTTTTCTTATTTCCAAGCTATTTAAGAAGGGCAAGATCCATCATTCATACCGAAAAACTGTGACCTTTTCGAATTTCCGACGGTTATATAGTGACAGCATAGATTTTCCATACGCATTACTATAAATTTATGCAAGTATGTTCTGTGACACTAACACAGAATACTCGTAAACATTACAGATAAATTTCTGTGACAGTTACAGGAGAATCTCTTACATCCACAGATAAATGTATGTAACGATACAGATATATCTATATTATTTATAGAGAAATATCTATGTATAAGGCCTAAACTAGATACCTGCAACCATAATCCTCCAAACAAACTTTCCAAAAGGAAAATGGAAAAAAAAGGAAAACAACATGAAATACAAAAAATTTGACTTATCTTTCTTCATGAACTAGATTGAATTTATTGCAGTTGATTTTAGACACTTCAAGTTATTCGGATGCTTTGTAAAAAAGTATGCAACTTTTACCTTTTTTCTCTATTTACAATTGACACAGGCATATCAAGTCCCCCATCTGCCCACTTTTTATACCTTTTAATAATGTTTAAAAATCTATTACATTCTTACGATTTAAAGAATATTTCTTTCATTTTCGAAGCCAATTATTTTCAACTGAGCCTACTCGACGGATCTGGATTTTTTTTGGAATACTTTATAACAAAATTTCTCTCACCTTCCCCAAATTTCCTTGTGGGGAGTTTTTTTGGGGCTCTGGATATTTTTTGGAACACTAACAAAATTTTATGTCTGCACGTAAAATGAATAATCCTGGAAAGTGTCATCACTGTGAATTTAATTACATCGATCGGGAGTTACCGGTTGATTTTCATAAATTTTTTGAATTCCCACAAATTTCATGTGTTATCACATATTTCCTGAATTTCCCCAAATTTTATTATTGACCACAAATTTTATAAATTACCTCACACTTCATAAATTACCACAAATCACATCAATGATCATAAATTTTATGAATTACCACAAATTGTATTAATCATCCAGGATCTCATAAACTACCACGAATTTCATAAATTTCCGAAAATTTGATACATTGCTCAAATTTCAAATTCCCATGAGTGCCACAAGTCCCCGAAAATTCCCACAAATTCAATACATTCCCTTAGAATTCATGAATTGCAATGGATATCATAAATACCCCTGAAATAAATGAATTTCACGAATTTTTGTAAACTTCATAAATCCCAATCAATTTGTCTGATTCCCATTAATTTTCTCAATCTAAATAATAATCACAACACTCAATTTTCTGATTCCCATTATTATTTTGAATCTAGGTAAATAAACATATCCTCTATTTTTATCAAAACTCCTACATAATCCTAATACTCTGATTTCACTCGATTACTGAACTATGTTTTATCCTTGGCGCGGGGAAAGTGTATAGGGAATCACATATGATAAATAAGTAAATTGTTGAATGCTTAAACACATATGTATTTCCTTTTTTGATTATTCAGAAAATTCCGGAAATTGGCTAAGCTGGTGCGAGTTGAAGTGAGTAAGACGAATTTCTCATTTTACGAAAAACTAGTTCTTATCAATTTCAGAAAATGTGAAAGTTTCAAAATATGTTTTCCGGTAAGAAAAAGATGCACACTAAAAATTTTGTATTGAAATATACCTTCAAAAATTGAAGATGCGGGACATCATTTTCAAACGGCCAGAAGTCATCCCACTCTCTAAAAAATAATTTAACGTGCCCTCTTTTGATGATCCCTTTCACTGGGGTGAAAGGGATGGATTGGTCTTTCCATCTGTCGCGTAGCGGGAACATTCTGAAAACTATCACTTCCAGTCTGACAGATCTCATTAAGCATCATCGGAATCATCAACGCAAGGTATGAATGCACGGTTATAGAATTTGAACCCTTACGATGAGCTCGTCAACTTTTCGGTCATAACAAAGGCTGCGTTCAATTTATATAAGCAAATAAGTAACGCGTTTTCGTCATCCTGGACATTTTTGTGATAATCCCAGTGGTCGTAGAAGCTCGTTTCCCTCAGCTTCGGCTAATTACTACTGGTCCGGATAGAAAAATACTGATCACGCTCATAAGTAATACTCTGTTACTAGTGCAGGTGTGCAGATAAAATATAAAAATGCTAATATCCTTTCTGATGCATGATCATTAGGAAAATATTGATAAAAATGAATGTAATTATTCGAGCTACCACACGCCTTATAACTCAAGTTTTGAAGTTCGTCCCTTCAAGAATGGAAAGTATGACGCGCAGATGTAACTATCTCCGTCAACTTCGTAGTTTTATAATCATGGCTTAATAATCATGATCTCTGAGCATTAGGTCTCACAGCTTTCATTCGAAATTAAACTTGAAAGATTTCAATTTTTACTACGTGGAAGTGATTATTTGTGTCATCACCTGGCTTTACACTTAAAGCTAAGAAATTATATCACCCTTAAAGCTGTCCTTGCGTACCTAAACTTTGAATATGACTGTTATTGGTTTATTCGATAACATGTATTCCTTTGCATTGGCATCTATTATATCGTAAATCTGACGTTGTAGGAGTGTCCAAATGCTCTTGGATTCCATGGGGTATTCATAAGTCCATGCTTTCATCCTTCTAAAACACACAACGCCTTTTCGTGAAAATTTGGTAAAAAATTTGGATCATTGAAGCCTTCTTGAAATCTTGAGGTTTCATTTTCAATGTACAATTACCGTCTCATCAAAATCAAGTCATATTTGTCATGAATAATTGATTATTTGAATAACAAACTTCGTTTGAAATCGCTGATGGTATTTCTGCTCTAATATATTTCCATTTAACAACGCCAATTTTAGATGTTTCGTATTTCTGAATTTTTCAAAATAGGGAACAGATCGTGTATAATTTTTTTATTCAATTTGTTCCTCAGATTGTGTGCAAGTTTATGATTTCAATATCAACCTTGAAAAAGACTTGCAACAAAGGTTGAAAAATACGTTGGTTTCAAGAAATAGACAAATAAAAGATTCAATGACATCTGAATCCACTTCTCAATTCTTGGACCGTATGACCAAACACTCTTTATGAAAAACTCCACTAGAAAAACAACGGTCAGAAAAATTCTCTCGCAGTGATCGATGTTTCATCTCACTAAACTCATATGATGAGTAACGCCAAGAGTGATACGATTTGGATAACTTCATTGTTACATAGGAATAATTTTCTGATTTGGGAAAAGTTTTCAGAATTGCATCATGGTAATTATAATCTGACAGCTCGTATTGTTTTGGAAATTGATTCAAAATGCTCATATGGTATTTGTTCTGTTTATAGCAAGGATCAATAAAAAAAAAACGTTAATGGTTGCGGATAGTGTTACTAAAAGAAACATAGTAGGATTCCACAACTTTTTGTCAAAGGCTATGGATTCGTACTCTGAGAAAAAAATACTTTAAAATTTTCTAGATCCACTCATGCCTTAATTTATTTTTGGCTCAAATATTTTTATGTCTAACCTGCGTTGAGTACACTCCCGTGACTGTCACAAAGAAGATCCAACTTTTCCTCATAAATCATTCATCGCCCATATTTATTTTTTCTAGAACTACTGCGGAAACCATTTATGGAATTAAAGGACGGTTCAAACTACATCCCGCTATTTTAAATACTTTTTCACTCCCTCCCTCACGTGTTAATTATCTTTACACGAATCTTAACCTTTCTCCTTCCTCCATTCGGGAACCGAACGTCATGAATACTGACAGTTGAATTTTCGAACAAAAAATAATGACACTCCAAAAAAATAGATACATTTAGAACCACGTAGTTAGATCTCGAAGCAGAAGGAAGGATTTTTAATAATATATCCTAATTCTTATCCAGATAATTACATTTTTTAGTGAAAATAGGAAATTTTCGGAAAACAGATGGATTCTCAATTCAAAATGTTGCAAAAACAGCTGGATTTTCAACAAAATAATTAAAGCTGTAATGGAATGGTTATGTTCTTAAACTAGTAAGATGAATTTACAACCAAGATGTGCTATTTGAAAATAAACCATTTCAATTTGCAACAAGGAAGATGAATTTTTAGGAAGAAAAGATGAATTTTTCACAATAAAGTTTATCACGCAATAAATTTCCTACAGTAAAGTTTTTTTTTTTAAATGAGGCTATGCGTTTCCCACTAATCAGTTGAAATTTCAAGAAAAGAGAGGAACAGTTGAAGTTTTAAACTCAAAACATGAATTATCAGCGGCAAAGTCGTATTTTCAATCAAGAACAGTTCACTATCCAAAGAAATACCTGAATTTTCAATATAATAGTGGAATTTCCTTTATAACAATGCAATTTCAAATACTTAGGTAATCCCAAACGATTCACAGCTCATATAATTCACTATAATTTATTCTCGTGATGACCGGTCACGCGTCTTTTGTTGCGTTTACGTCGTTCGGACGAGAGCCTCAGGAATTAGCAACGTGTGTGCATGTAGGGTGTAGTATACACAGATCACAAAGTCCTTAAGATCTACAGGTTTTTTCCTCAACTCCAGTTAATTCAGAGGATACTTCTTCCTCTGTGCTGTTTCAATCATCAATTCACCGTTTTGTTAGCAAATATTTTCAAAAATTTTGAATCAAATTTCGCATTACCTGACAGTTAGATCTATAACGAGAAAACGTGTATATTCAATACAATTTATTATTGGAAAAGATGTTCTGAGGTTTCTATTGTTGGATCCTGTAGAGTCCTCTTGTAGTTAGATGAACTCATCATGCGAAAAGAAATATCTCGCCTTCATTCTTCCGAAGCTCAATGAAATTTCCAAATTGAAATTTTTTCAAATTGAGTTACTTGATAGCTAGGAATGAATTTCTATTTCTATGTAGACAAATATTTGATCATCGACAAAATCAGTGATCTCTTATGATGAATGATGAAAATCTGAGTAAGATCCTTTCGGAAAACCTGCAAAGAAGAAGAAGAAGAAGCAAGAAATTAAAATTATAGTAATTTTAAAAATCTTTTGGAATTACGTGCGAAAATACTACAAAGAAAAAATTTGGTGAGAATTTATGTTTTTACCATTTTTTCCATTTAAACTCCTGTATAAATATTGAATATTATTCATTGGTATTTCAAATCAACGTTAATTCTTTGTCAAAGAAACTTGATTTGTATTGAGAATCAGCTATATTTTTTTGTGTTCTGACCATTCAGAAAATTCCTTTTTTTTATCACGACCAAAACAAGTGATGGAGAATAAACAAAGTTTGCCCAATCGAAGATAATGTTCTTCATCAACATTCAATGTCAATGAAATACATTCACAACACCGATATAATATGCTCCCAAATTCTAGCAACATTTTGATGTGGACTCTCATTCATATTTATGGAAAAACTTCCAAATAAACGAAATAATATCAATTTCATGATTAAGATCAATCATTAGATCATGAACTTTCGAATAAGAAGGATACGATTCAGCTTTTTGGATACGCAAATTAGCATTAGACAGCATTTTACCTTGAAATATCGGATCTTTATACTGCATGTGTAGTGCAAAATTGAAATTTGATAGAAATTTTACAAAGGTAGTCCAGTTGAAGAAATCTTTGATTCAAGTAGAGAAAACATGAAGATTTTTATCAAACCAAATATAACGTTGCGACGAGAAAACTCGTTTTGGTAGAAAAAGGTCGCGTTAATGCGGAAAAAACCAACTCTGAACAATTTATTTGGAAGAACTGAAATTTCTGGAATGCTTGAGCGAAAGTGTGGAAGAATGAGTTTTTTTATCTTTCTGTTTCTTAAAAGAGACATGTACGTTTTTCGAAGTATTCCAACATTTTGTAAAACTTTTATAGCTTCTCCCTATATGAAAATAATCTTTCATCAAAAGACAGAAGATTGCATATATTGCGAAATCGATTTCAACGGCTTTTGTCGATAATAAGTTTTTCACCTATATGAGAGAACCGTGGAACCCGAGGGGCTATTCACTCTCGACTTTAACTAATTTTAGGCACTGGAATCTTTTTAAACCTCTTATATGTAACGCAAGATAGTGAGAAATGAAGAAAAATAAGATTCGATAAGAATCAGTAAGCTAGAGAGTTTATTCGAGTTGAAGAATCAGATTTAAGTAAGGAAATCCCTATATACCTTACTGAGTAGTACGGTATAGTGAGAATAAGGCCAAATAAGCATGCATGACAGGCAATAAGAATGAGAATCTGGGCGGCGTTCAAATCTTGTGTGACTCATCAGTGTTTTGATTCAAGCGGACCTGACAAACTTTAACCATTTCAAACACAAATATCATTTAAAATCCCTTACTAGCCTTAATTTTATTCGAGAGTGAATCGCCCCTCGATGAAACCTTGACGAACTTTAAATGAGTACGTCAGTATGCTCAGTTCCGAAACTGACGTCAGTGACTTATACACGCGTGGCCTACGTGCGCCATGAAGCAAGAATTTTCTTTTGTCACATAGATAACCAAGTTATCAGCTACACAAATTTGGGGAAAGGGGATAGCTAGCACGATTTCTCCAAAATACAAATCTTTGCGTTTACTAATCAAAAAATCTATCGCTTCTTTGGGTAAGGGAGGGGGGTACGTGTCCAGTGTGACGTTGACCTTCAATCTTATACTATTATATAAAAAATAATCGACAAGGAGGCATTGGTCTTTGAATGAGCTCATATGCGCTACAAACAACTTCGGCAAGTACTGGGCATTATTCGTCTACCATTTCTACGTTCTCATTCTGAATGTGAAGGTATTGGTTTTATGCGGAAATCGACTTTCGGGGATTTAATGAAATCTCTATATTTTAAGGCCCCCTGAGTAAAAAAAACAATTTCTACATAGGTGTTTCACTGTTATCTGTAGACCCGATGAATTCCGAAAGAATGATCATACTTGATTGTGCTTTGGCACCCTTTCTTGTGGTCGGGAAAGAAAGGAGGAGTTCGTTAACCAGCCATTTTTGACCGATTGTTCTGGTTTAATCCATCGAAATAACTTTTTGAAAATCAAAAAAGCACATTTCCACTAGAACTATGCATAGTGAAAAAAAATGTTAAGAACCAAAATTATGCATTTTGAAAAGATTAAAAAATTGTCAAAACTCTTTCCTTTGAGATACACATTTTCTGTTTGAATAGTGGAAGATGTTACTAAAAATAAACAAATACTATCTTCTAGCCCAACAATAAGAGACAAGAAGAAATATTGAATAGAAAAATTGTTCATATTCAAAGGGGGTCCAAATTTTATATGTACTATTCGTGTAATGGAATGTAGATTACATTCGCATTCTGAATGAGAAGGTATTGATTTTATGTGAAAATTGAATTTTCACGGATTTGATGGAATCACCACGTTTTGAGACCCCATGAGTCAGAAAAAACGATTCTTACAAAGGTGTCCGTCTGTCTGTCCGTCTGTAGTCTGTATACTGTAGACTGGTTAACTTTCAGGAGAATGATCATATGGGACTGTACTTTAGCAAATTTCTTCAAAACCGGAACAGGAATGAAGAGTTCGTGAACCAGCTATTTTGGATAAAAAATCAGAGAGGGGGAGCATTCTGAAAACTTATTTGGACTTTGTTTTCCAAGACACAAAAATTTCAAGAACAATTTCTCGTAGCACATTAAAGTGGAACAATTTATCCTTATCCTTTTTTCGATAAATTAAAAATTGTCAGAATTATGGTATTTCCAAAATTCAAAAATATAAAAGAAAATGACTGTAGTACTCTGTTTCCAATTCTCAATGTACCTACACAGGAATTCATTTGGGACCAATTTCCTAGCTCTCTTGGGAACGTATTGGTCCCAAGTATTTCTTAGTCGGTACAAATACACAGCGTGGGACGAGCAAACACCAGGGTATATGGTGCTTATTAGCTCCATAGACTACAAGAGCCGCGCTCAAACTCGAGTTTGAGCGGTCGAGACTCGAGTTTTGACAGACTCGAGCCCAAGCGATTCTTCGATTCTCTTGCCTCCCAC
>WSXT02156022.1:0-10165 GCA_011762715.2 Neuroterus valhalla | reverse complement strand
CGACGCGTTGCGCGGGACAAAACCTATCTTTCCTCTCTTGCCAACGAAACACTGCACCCTCTTCCGGCCCCCCCCCCCCCCCCCGAAAAATTTTTCTGGCTTCGCGCCTGGCTCTACAAGATTATTATATAAGCGTTTTGAATAAATAACGCCAAAAAAAGATCATAAGACAAAAATACTTTTTATTGAGAGGCGTGGCTTTTGTTTTATTCATGAAAATTAACATTTAAAAAAATTCAGACAAACGACTCAAGGCCAGGAAAAAAACAGAAAGACATACGTTGTTAAACAAAAAAAGAGCTGCAAATGTGCTACAATGAAGAAAATTTTTTGATGTGAAATGTAGTTTTTATTTTATTCGTAAATCGAAATTTAAGAAATAAAAACTAAAAGTTTTGAAAAAATGACAAAGGTATAAAAAATTGATGAGCAAAAGTGATTCAACCAAAAAAAATATCTCAAATTTTGTTCTTCATCATTTTTTGATGAAACTCACAGTTTTTGTTTTAATGGTGGAAAGTTAAGAAAAGAATAGAATTATTGAACAAACAACACAAGGAACAAAAGAAAATAATGAACAAAAGTGGTTTGCCCAGAAAGGGTCCAAATTTGCTATTGGTCATTTTCAGATAGAATGGGTGGATTTTCTCCAAATCGTAAAAAAAATATGAAAAAACATTTACATTTTTGAAAAAACGTCACAAAAAAAGTTCACATAAAAGATCTACAAATTTTTGATAAATGTTTATTATAAAGATACATTCAAACTAGAAAAAATAACTTTTTGGAAAAACGACACAAGGAACAGTTAAATGTTAAATAACAAAATAGTTCGCCCTAATTCTATCTAAAAATTTGTTCAATACATTTTTTTGACACGATGCGCGCTTTTTCAATTAAAGAACAAGGAAATGAAAATAAATTTTTTTCAATAGATTTAATGCCCATTGTCAATTGCAATATAATACATTTATCGAAATATTATAAATTATTCAGGGTTTGTGCAAACAAAGAGTACGGTCAAATAATGAAAAAAAATTTTATGTAATCGTCGGAAATAAAACTTGTACTTTATTTTGCATTATCTGAACACGCAGTTCCGGATCGAGGTACATAAACATCAAAATAACTTTACATAAACATAATTTTCTTACAGGACAGTTGAATTTTCGAGAAAAATGATAAATCTTTAGCAAAAAAGAAATTGATCTCGAACAAAGAAGTTTGAGTTTCAATTAAGTACAGTTAAATTTTCAACCTAAAGTTCTCACCAAAAAAGTTCATTGTCAACAAAAAAAATATTTTTCAATGAAAAAGTTGAATAACTAAGAACGATCAATTCTCAACGCGAGATGGATTAATTAATTTTTCCTGTGTAAGGTTAATAATTTTAGTTCAAGCTACATCTATTTAGCGGAAAATGGAAGTTTTTGTTGGAAAATTATATTTGCGGGTTTCAGATTCCACTGTTTCGCAGATAATTTGTCTTTTTTGCCTTGAAAATTGAACAGTTTTTATAAAAATTTATAAATTTTGTTTCAAATTCGTCTTTGTTTTGGTAGAAAATTTATCCTCGCGGTTATATAGTAAATTGTCTCGTGAAATAAATCATCTTTTTGGAATTAAGAATTTGTTTAATTAATTTTATTTAAGATTCACGTCTTTGATCAAAAGTTGAATCATTTGGTTGTGAATAAAGTTTTTTTTTTCAAATTCTACTGCTTTTTAGAAAATTATTCTTTTCAGCCTAGACTGTTTAGTTGAAAATCACTTTTTTTGTTGATAACTTATATTTTTGGTTGGAAATTAATTTTTCTGTGAGCGAATTCGAACGTTTGCTTAAGAGTTGAATTTCAAACAAAAAACATTTAATCATCAACCAAATCGAATCCATTCGTTTTTCCTATTCGAGATTAATAATTTTAGTTGAATCTTTATACATTTAGTAGAAAATTATGTTTTCTGTTAAAGAGTCTTATTTTCGGGTTGCAAATTCTGTTTCGTAGATGATTCATCTTTTTGGCTTCAAAATTCAACAGTTTGTTTGGAAATTTATGGTTTTTCTTGAAAATTCTTCTTTCTTCTGGTAGAAAATTGATCTGCTCGGTAGGAAATCTATTTTCGTCATTAAATATTTATCGTTTTAGTGAAAACTTCATCTTTTTCGGTCAAAATTTTTCTTTAAATCCAATTTTGTTCAACATTCACTCTAATGGTTAAAAATCTAAATATTTGCGTAAAAGTTGAATTTTCAAATGAAAAACCATCAATTTTCAACCAAAGATGAATCAATTATTTTTTTTAATTAAACATTATAATTTCAGTAAGGCTTCATCTTTTGAGTGGAAAATTAACTTTCTTGTTGAAAAATTATATTTTCGGGTTGAAAATCCCACCGTTCTATAAATAATTTGTCTTGTCAGCTTCGAAACCCAACAGTTTTTCTTTTAATTTATGGTTTTCCTCTGAAATTCATGTCTTTTTTGGAAGAAAATGATTTTTTTTGTAGGAAATTCTTAATTGTGGTTGAATATCCAAAAACTTGGTTAACTTTTTTTTAAGTTTACAAATTTATTTAAATCAATTTCATTCAAGATTAATCTTTTTTGTTGAAATAAGAAAATTTTCTTGAATGTTGAACTATTTTCTTTTGCGGATTTTAGTGTCTGGTAGAAAAAAAAATTTTCTTGTGGGAAAATCATATTTTTGGCTTAAAAATTCACTTTTTAATCGAAAATTTATCTTCTTAGCTTGAAAATTAACATTTCGGTTTGCTAAAAGTTTCGTATATCATGAATTTTACATTTTCAAATTTACAAATTTCAAGTTTTCAGATGACACTTTTAATGACATATTACTGCTTCAACATTTAACATGAGCGTATGATTTCTATGTCTTTTTATGGACTTCTTGGAATTGAAAGAAATTATTAAATTTTGAAGTTGGAGCTGCTTGATCAAAAAATATGAAATATAAATACACTCATATGGTTAAAGTACCAATCATGAAACATATGTCCCAATAATGAAACAGTTTGTGTAACAACCAAATTTATTAATAATTTAAAAGTATATGGGTAGATAGGCTAAATTGTAATTGTAATTTTAATTGTAATTGATTACTAAAGTTAGCTTTTTTAGGTATATAATGATAAACTCCATAAAAAAAGGTTGCACAGTAAAAAACGTAATGAACCATAACCTCCAAATTCGTAGATGAAGAATCATAAATTCGTTATTAAAGTATTTCTATGTATTTTTTAAATTTATAAAACAAATACGTTATGCGATAAAATTGGTCTATTCTTTGTTATTCTGTACATTTTATAGAGTAAACACCATAGGAAACTTCCGTTCTAATGTTGCATAGGGCACATGTTTTCGCTGAAATATTAAGGCCTAACCTAAAAAGTATAGTTTCCATAAAAGAGTCGAATGAATTCATATTTACTCCTAAAATTTTTGCTCCAGGCAACCAATTTGAGTAATGGTCGATATCAAAAGTTCAAAAACTCGGTAAAAGTGGTGTAAAATTATGTGCCAATGTTGTTTAATGACTTGGCCGTATACCGTCCTTATGTTATTTTTTCAATGAGACACAATTGTAATTAATTTTTTTTTTCCTTTCTAAATCGTTGGCAATCAATTTTTAAAAAGGCATAGATTTTCGCCCATAAATTCAAAATCAATTCCAAAAATCTGCATTCGTTTATAAAGCTTATTCACATATATGGGCTGTCGCATGCCAAAGTCATCCAATGAATAAGGTCATGCTTTCTTAGTCGATCTGTAGATTTCGTAAAAAAACGACATCCATTTGTTGAAAAGTATTTTTTGGCTGTGAATTTGTTTATTCATTTTCAGAAAATATTTTTCACATCTTGCGCTTTAGAATTCATCCGCTGTAACCAAAATTTTGATCGTAAAAATGAAATTTAGGCCAAACCGCTTATAAAAACTACACTTTATATGTAAGGTCTTTCAGTTTCAGCGGAGACTATTATACCACTATTGTATCAGGAAAAAATTGCACCATATAAGTAACTCTAATATAAGAAATAAATTATTTGATTGCATACGTAACTATTCCGAAAACAGGGACATCCATCATGAAACATCGGTACACGTGTGCCTAGAAATTGCTTCATAATAGGCACATAAATGTTCCGATTTTTTGTTCACATAATAACTTATTAATAATAATTCGAAACTTTGAGGATCCTTTCTCATTCAAAAGGACAAGACCATTCATTATTATCAAAATTCCGCAAATATATATGACGCGTTCTGAAGAAAGACCCCTAAGCGGCCAATAATCGATTCTCTAATTTTTAATGTTCCACGTTGATTCGAACTTGCTCTTTAAAGTGGCAAAGTTAAAAAAATTCCATCAATAATAATTCATTAATTGCAAGCGTTTAAACATTGTCGTTCGGGAAAGTCCTATCGGCCCGTCGTACAGTGGTCCAAGCTCCCAAAAAACTGGCCAAAACCTCAAAATTCGAAGTTATCGGATGAGGTAAATGTTCATTTATACTTGCGTAGGGGGCATTGGAGCATTATTTTGTGAAAGCACAAGTCGCTAAATCCAAAACTGTCCTTATGGTGAACAGTTGAACTTAACTCTTCGCCTTATTCACGCGCTTCAATGTGTTTCTCGAGTTTCGAGCGTTCGACAAAAAACGTTGTTGTTCTGTGAGTTCGTGCCAGAAATAGACTAGGTGACATAGAGGATACTCCTGAGGGTACGTATAATCGTTGCTTGTTTCCGAATTTGCATTTCGAACAAATAAATTTAGGATATTAAGAGTAAAATGTGCCTCTCTAAAATTTTTTTTTTCATAAAATTCAGGAATATACTTAGTGAATATTTTTTTTTGTGTGGGAGTGCGCGCGCCGATGTTTTTCGTTTTGATCGCAAAAATTTATCAACTTTATGACTCCTTTCAAAAAAGTTGCCCCAGGATGCCCCCATAGAAATGAATGCGCTTTTTCTACAACCGCGTGAAAGAATATCGATATTTCACTTCGTTCGAGTACCCATATACGGTTTTTGGGGTCGGTGATTTCGAAAATGAAGCTATAAGTTCAAAATTCAAAATGGCGCACCTAAAATGGCTGTAATTTTTCTCAAATGTGTCTTGCATATACTTAAAAATGAGTAATATGGGGTTTTTGGTGTCGCTGATTTCGGAAATAGATTCGAAAATCCAAAATTCAAAATGGCGGACCCATAATGGCGGAGATTTACATCTGAAAAGTCGTTTTTTAGAAAAAATGTTCGCCATTCCATGTCCGCCATACTTCATACTCATTTTCAAGTAAATGCATGGAGAATTTTTGAAGAATGTCCGCCATTTTCGGTCCGAGATTTTGAATTTCGGATTCTTAACTATGTTTTTGAAATCAGAGACCCCAAAAACCCCTTATTACTCATTTTCAAGTAAATGCATAGGAAATTTTTGGAAAATTTCCGCCAATTTCGGTCCGCCATTTTTTATTTTTGACTTCATTTTCGAAATCAGCGACCCTGAAAACCTCATAATACTCAATTTCAAGTAGATGCATGAAAAATTGTGAAAAAATGGCCGCCATTTCGGCTCCGCTATTTTAAATTTTGGATTTTTGACTCCATTTTCGAAATCAGGGACCCCAAAAACCATACATGGGTACTCGAACGAAGTAAAATATGGAGATTTTGATTTTTGGCCAGCTTTTTGGAATTATGAACCACTGTGCGTCGCCACTTCTCCTGCTTCTCTAAAATTACGTTTGGCCGCTTAGGGGTCTTTCTTCAGACCGCGTCACATATTGTCTTATCATTCCAAATATAATGGAAATCTCAAGAGTCCTCAAAACCTGTTTCATGATAGGTACTTTCACCTTGATAAATTGGTTTTTTATGTTTGACAGATCAAAATTTTTTTTTCATAGGAAAACAATATCAGTTTATACCTGGATAAGAAAGATATGGTGAGGTTTGGAAAGTTGTGGCAGGACTCTGAAGGTTCTTGGGTTGGTAGTTTTCGTAGACAATTGGAATACTTGGAGCACTTGGAGAATTTAGAACAACTGGAGAACTTGGAGAAATCGGAGAACTTTCAGCGATTGGAGAAATTTGAGTAGCATCTGTTGTTATTTGATTTTGGGAGAGAGTAGAGCCTGTTTTTTGAGCCTCATCAGTACCAGAAACTGGTGCCTGAACAATATAAGGTAAAATTCCAGTGGCTTCTCTAGTTGCTCGACAAGTATCTGGTGGATAGGGATAGTTATCTGATGATTGTGCGACGTCAGTTTTTTGAACTTGGGATTCGTATTCCTTATTTTGAGCATTTGACCACTCAATAGATGGAACTACGTGAAGGTCACGATAATCTCGTTTCGTCAGCAGTCCTTGATCGCCTGGAATAACGTACCTGAAAAAATAGTTTGTCATCGATTAAAAAATGTCTGTGCTGATGACCTTGAACTTAATAACAAATCAATCTCTCTTCCATATTTTGATGAGGTAACAAAATAGAATAAAAATTCATTTATGCCTTCTGCATTAATCAAATCACGATCTTTGATGGAAAGTTGATCTATTGTAGGGATCACACTCCGTCCCCTTTTTACCCCATCCCTGTTTCCCTTTCCCGCCTCAAATTTAAAAAATCTCCCATAGCACCTTAAGTCGAGAATTTTTGCTTATTGTTCCCTTCTTTCACGAAGTTTTGATCCATTTCTCGAAAATTATAAACAGGAGGTTCGAATGGCATTTTGATCAAAGAATATTATCTTGGTGTTGATTTAATAGGAAACTGTTCTTTACAATGACTTTTGAGATATATACCTGTGATTATCTACATAAGTTTCAAATGTTCCTGCCGTTATTGTGTACTCTTAGTCGCCATCTTTTTTTCCTGATTGCGCAACGTATTATACGTTTTCCATGAACCTTTAAGTGTTCCACCATTTTCTGATATAATATTCATATTTTTCTCCTAATCCACAAATATAGGCATTTCACAATTTTTATTCATAATTTTCAAATGTGACAAACATTTTGGATCTTTTATTGCAACTGATAGCTCCTGATACACCAAGCTTGTTTGAAGGTTTGTTATTTTTCTACAATTTGCTACATAACATGATTGCTTCTATTTTGTTTGTTGCTGTTCTGTCGTTATTTGTGGTTTTTATCCTCTTTTTAGGAACAGGAGATTTGTGGTTTATATTTAACAGAATGGAAACTGAGAAAGAAGAGGTAATTTTTTACTATAACTGAAGAGGCTTCTACGCTAGAAGCGGAACGTTTTTGCTCCAATAAAGAGGTTCCTCTTTTCATGTAAAAAAAGACCAAAGAATCGAAGAATGGATTCATCCATATCTTATATCTACTCACACTGGACAAAACTTCAACAGAACATCGCTAAACAGTATCTACAAAAAAAAGAATTTTCTACACGACATTAATTTTGCAAAAGAAGTTGAACTTCCACTAAATGAGAGTTTTTTACAAAAATATTCGAAATTTTAATCTTGAAATACATATTAAATTACTTGATTGAATTATATTGTCAACTTAATAGGGAAATGTCAGGGTTAGGACACTCCTGTATTTTGAAAAAGACACTTCGCGCCATCTGTGTCATAGCGTGGTATTACTCCTTCTGGTAACCTTGAACTTTTTTGTGCATCGCTCGTGTCAGAGGCTGCTTGGTTAAAGTACTGTGTTGTTCAATTTTTGAAACCTTGAAAAGTTTTGTCTAGTTCGTCGTGATTGCCTTAAAACTCCTAGGGGAAACATGTCAATGCTAAAGTTTGTATAAATTACTAATTTGTAAATGCCCCTCAATAAGTTCTCAGGGTGAAAAGTTGAAATCCCAACTTGTCTGTCTCTGGAGTAAAGTGATACTAAATGGTGCTTGTAGTCAAGGTTGGGACTTCTTTATAGTCAGGGTTGGTACATCATTTTTTTCTTTCAA
Source organism: Neuroterus valhalla (assembly GCA_011762715.2). NCBI lineage: Eukaryota > Metazoa > Arthropoda > Insecta > Hymenoptera > Cynipidae > Neuroterus > Neuroterus valhalla. The sequence goes on along the minus strand of WSXT02156022.1, from coordinate 2,199 downwards.
CCTGGGAAATAATTTTTTCGCAACGGTTCTTCAGTCCGTTAAACATGGAATCGATATATTTTCCTTCTTCAAATAATTTCTTATGAATAAAATTCAATAAATTTTAAAATTAAAATATAAAATTGTCTCCAAAAAACAAAAATAAATTCAGTAAAATAATGATATTCGAAAATAACGAACATAACATAATCATGACATAAAATAAAGAAAGATAACAATTCAAGATTAGAATTCGTGTCAAAACAGAATCTGACTGAGGTTTTTAGGTCAAAAGCTACAGTGGAAAGTCTAGAAATGTCCTGACCCTAACGAAATTCCCCTACTTGGAGTTCCTAACAAACGCAATGAGTTTTCAAGCAAAAAATCTGCCCGCTGCGCAGGTAGATAAATTCTCAAATAACAAAGACAAATTGAAATTGAATATCTCAAGAACTAAAATACTTCAAATTTCATTGTAACAGTGGAATATTCTACCAAAACTGATCCGTCATCAAACAAATAGTTGCATTTTGAACAGAAAGGCAAATATAATAGTAAACTTTTTATTAAAAAATAATTAGATTTTCCTCTTTGTTATTTTTTTTCAATTTTTGATTTTATTAGAATTGTAATAACCGTTCATACTCTTTCCATTTTACGAGCTTGAAGTCGTTACTTGACCTTTTTTCTATCTCTTCACACACTCCACCACTAACTCAGGGGCAAGGGGGACCTACAGCTTACGGTGGGTTCTAAACCACCAAGAGCAAAAGCTGCTCAGTACTCACAGAACCAAGTCGTAATTATTTTTTGGCTTATACTTGAAGTGCAATATTATATACTTTAACAATATTATCAATAACAATATGTAACAGTTTTCAATGCGAAAGGTTGAATTTCCCAGCTGATCGTTCACTTTTTAACCTAAGAAGACGCATTTTTTAACCCAATGGTCTAATTTCCAAGCCAAAGAGACCGAATCTTTGGAAGATAGTTTCAATTTACATCCGAACCAAATAAGAGAGAACGCAAGAGGAGAAAATGAATACCATTGAAGGGAACGCCTACTACCTGAAGCCTGCCTATAGCTCAGCTGCTTCCCTTACACTCTCATGCGCGCACTCACAATGACTCTTTCTGCCTCTTTCTTTTGTTTAACAAACGCACACGTATACATCTGACAGCTCTATAAATCTAGAGATCCTCGAAGGAGGGAGGAAAGAAAGTTACTCCAATTTTGGTTGGTTCCATAGAACCGGAATCGAAAGTCCGAAAATTCGCAAAATATTCAAGTCAGTTTTTAAATTTCATCATAGACTTGTCAGAAAATCACTAGAAAATCAAGAGAAAACTGATCATACGAAAATATGAGAAGGCTTCGTGCATGCAATACATACTCAGTATCAGTATTATTAAAAATTACAAAGTTTTATAAAAGTCAACCTCCACAAAATATATCAATAAACAACCAAAGAATCCCTTGTGGAACTCTACGTCAATTAAGCACAGCAACTAGCCCGCACGAGTCACAGGTTATTCAAATCTGGCGCGTGTCCCACGACACGCATTGTTTTTTTTTGCATTTTTAAGGAATAATGTTGTAGTTACTTAGACACATTACATTCGGTCAAAACAATTTTTGCAGAAGATTCCCCCACTCCCACCCCTCTTCGGGCGGGAGTGACATTTCTCAAGGTTACAATCGGGTGTCCGATTTAATCCCGCTGCCAGTTATGTCTTTGAAGTGCGATCGAGCTCTGTTTCTGTTTGTATATTTCTGTTCAGGAAAAATTTTAGTTTTGACCTTTAATATCTAGTTGTCATTCCCTAAATTTCATGAATTCTTATAACTCAGCACATATACCTAAATATTCCGTCCGAAATTTTCCGGACATGTCCCTTCCAGAAACATGCGATATTAGTCCGATAGGTAATTTCACATTGTCCGAGTTTTTGAAAGTATAGGATTTTTCAGTTTTTAATAGAAAAAAATTGACTGAGTGATGACTAGCTGTATCCTTCAAATTAGCACGTATGTAAGGGGGGGGGGCCTTCCCGAAATCTCGAAATTCGACATTTTTCCATTTGTACGGCATCTTTTTATTGCACTTTAAATAATAATAGATTAAACGTCACATAATGATTTACGCTTTATTGTGGATTCGCTTTACTCTGAATTAATTAAAATGGGCCCACATTTGTGAAGATTTTCGTCCTTAA
>WSXT02156011.1:0-10165 GCA_011762715.2 Neuroterus valhalla | reverse complement strand
GACAAGAAGATGGATTTCGGATTCTTAATTGGTCGTTGTATGTCTACACTTGTGGGTTGTTGAATCTTATCGCTCAGTTTACTACCAATATTACAAAAATAAGAATTGAATTCATTGGCTATCCTGAATGGTTCTTTAATTGTATGCATATCATTATCGTATACTTGTTTTACTGTATCATTTTCTTTGTTAGCTTTCCCTAGTTTCACCCTTATTACTTCCCATAACTTTTTTCGATTTTTCTGATATTTTTCTATCTGTTCACTATCAAATTTCATTTTTGCTTCAATAATAATTCTATTCAGAATCTTTGTATAGAGCATATAATCCTTCTTAAGGCTATTGTTTCCTGGTTCCTTTAGCCAGATCTTGTACAATAATTCTTTCTTATTGCACGATATCATTAGAAATTATTTAATTTCGTGACTGAATCCACCTTCTTCTACATGTTTTCCAATTCTGCATTCCAAATCCCGCAGAAAACTGTTGGAATAACGTATTTGTTGACTCATTTGTTAATAGAAATCGTAACTGAATTGTTACTAATAATTCATTATTGGAATGATATTTGGTAATGGAAAGTTGTCGTGAAATAAAAATTTCTCAGCCATTCACAAAGTTATAAACAATTTATAAAATTTTGAGGCCCAAAGATAGATATGTAGAGGTGAGGAAGAAGATATTATCAGGATCCATTTTTCCAGATTAATTGATAACTGTAAATGCAAAATAATGATTGTTTATACCAATTACATATATAGAGTCAGAAATTTTGTGTAGATACAAATGGTTCTTTCTGTTGAAGAGAGAGCGTTCCTCAAGTTCCCATGACGTGAATTTTTCACAAAATTTTTTTCGAAGAAAATGTTATTGCAAAATGGGACATCGCCCCCACTCCACTCCAGTAAAAAATGTTTTTCAATACTTTCAACTTCCTTATTTTAGGATCTGCCAAAAGAAATCTGATCATAAGACTTTTAATAACAATTTAAAGTCATTGAATCCCAATCTCCTCAAAAATATGCTACTCTTGATTAACAAATGAATTTCTCGTGAAATATAGGTAGCGGATGGTTTTATAAGGGGTCATCCGGAAGAGACTTTTATGACCCATAAATGGAGTTTTGTTTGAGCGGAAATGGAAATTTGACTGAACTGTAATAGTATGAGGAATTTTTCGCTCTATGAACAATCAGAAAGAAGTTGTATGCGTATATGACGTAACTGGTGTTATTATATTCTGATCTAATGCGGATATAACTACTTATTACAATTACTTATTGCTATGAACTATTTACAGATAGTATTTTTTTCGGCCTTGCCATTTTCCTGAAACTCTGAATCATTCTTTATGGCTCGGAATCAGATACCCAAGACTGTTGTATATAAAACGCTTCATTTGTAATTTAATTATTCTACCATGGGTGCATACGCAATAATCTATCATCCATCTCATTTCAAAGAAATAACCATATGGTTCGATCCTGCGCGTCCAATTGCAATTAGTTTTTTGCAACAAAGATTCGAAAATACATTATAAACACCCATCAAAATTTGAACCACTTACAATTTTATAATTCTAAGCTTTTTTTTTCATTTGAAATTCATAATTTTATTCATTTTCTATTTGGTGAGCCTACCCATGAAAATATTTGTTCCGACGCGCCTGATAAAATGACTATTTAGTGGACAAAAGCTTTTTGACCTACTGGTATATTTGTATTCGAATTAAAAATACGAAACAATAATATTCAATCATAAACATCAAGATTCAGAACTTTGTTATGTAAGTATTAGTTTTATGAACATCATTTGCGAAGGACTTTTTGCACTGAAATCGAATCTGAATTCATTCAGTTCTTGTTTGACAGGCGCGTAGCCAGAAAAGTTTTTCGGAGGGGGGGGGGGGCACTCCCAGACACCCCCCTCCTCTGGCTACGCGCCTGTTGTTTGATATTCATTTTTGAACTTTTATTCAATAGAAATTATTTGATTATTTACAAATTACACAATAAATTAATTAAATAATGTTAACTAACCCATGTTATTGCTTCATACCACAGTTTATTATTTTTTCAAAATCAATTTTAGTATGAAAACATGAAAGTTTCAAAGAAGACTCAAAATTTCTAAAATAAAAACTTATTGGATTCTAAAGATCAGATATTCCTTCATGTTTGTTGAGCGTTATTACCTTTTATACGCTTTCGAAACGAAAATCGTTAGATTTTGGAGGTTGATAATTTTTTAATAATCTTTGATTGCGTTAGAGTTTTACATCAGAAATTGGTGTTTTGAACAAAAACTGTCATTTAAACTGTTAAAAAATGGTCAACAGTTATTTTTGCACAGTTTTTTCTGATTAATCAATTTTCCTATGCACAAATTTTTACTTGTCTATTCAGTTTTTCTGAAAAATTGAATTTTTCATTATTCATGAAATTTTTTGCGATTAAAGCAAAAACTATGCATCCAATCAAAAAAATGCTTTCATATAAATTTGTAGATATTTTCAGGATGAATAATTTTGCATAAACGTGCATTTAAAATTTTTCAGAAAGCTTTTTTGATGGAGAGATTTTATCAAATCCGCTAGAATCAATTTTGACATAAAACCAATACCTTCTCATTCCGAATGAGAATGTAAAAATTGAGATTTCAGAAGAGATTGTAATTATATTTTTATTCCGAATGAATAATTCTAAGAGAGCGGGTAGAAAAATTTGAAAATATTTCGAAAGATTTTTATAAATTAATGTTTGAAAGGAACCTGGAATATTATGAGTTAGTTTTTTTAATTTCACAGGTTTGTTCAGAACTTGAAGGGATGATTCAAAGAACTTTCAGGTATGTTTGGGAGTACTGAAGAAATTTGAAAAATAATTCGACTACATTTGTATTCAAAAAGATGACTTATTTGCCAAAAGATTGATTTTTTACAAAAGACATGAATATTCTACAGAACAGTTGAATTTGAACTGAGAAAGATACATTTTTCAACTAAAAACGGGATGTTTGAATTTTCTTTAGAAAAACTAATTCTGAAAAAAATGTAAGTTCAGCGGCAAGGAATAATATTAAAAAATAATCGTATTTATAAACAAAAAGGGGGATTCTCAAATAAAATAGTTGAATCCTCAAAGAGCACAGATTTATTTCATTATTTTATTTGATTAAAAAAAACAGACAGAAATGCCAACAAAAGAGATGAATCCCCAATGCAAAGATTGGATTTTTCACCAAAAAAGAGAATTCTGAACCATGCAGTTGATTCCTCTATAAAACCAGTTGAATTTTCAATAAAAGAGTTCATTTTTGACCAGATTAGATTTTCCGGTCAAGAAGAAAAAAACTTTCGACCGGATTGTTGAGTTTTCTTGCAAGACTAATTTTGTTTTAATATTAAAACAAATAATAATAGTTAATAATAATAGACTAATATTAGTTTTTATTCATATAAATACATTCTCGATCAGAAAATGTTTCTTCTTCTAATGAACGAACCAGAAATTAAGAAACATTTCTGATTGTAGAAGAAAAAAAATGTAAAAGATTGATTAATTTTTAGTCCAAAAAGACGATAACTTTATGAAACAATTGAATTTGCAAAAAAGAGAGCATTCCGTTCCAAATAGTAAAGTTCGTTATCAAATCAGGTAAATTTCTAACCAGAGAGTTCAATTTAAAAAAAAAAAAGATTTTTTCGTTAAGAAGGAGAGGAAAATCGTCCAAATAGTAAAATCTCTAAGTAAGAGATTTATATTCTTGATGAAAGAGGTCAGTATCCTGCCAAAAAGAGTTTTCCAAAGAACATGAAATTCAACCAAACCGTTGGATATTCAATCCAAAAAGACAAATCATTTCCCACAACCAAATCAGAGTAGTTGCATTTCCAGTTCGAAAAGACGAATCTCTAACAAATAGTCTAATTTTCAATTAAATATGATGACTGGAAGTCTATAACAGTAATTATATTTTTAACATGATTGAGAATTATTCGAAAATTCCGAATTATCTTAGTATTTTGCGTCAAAAATTGGTATTATTTATTCCAAAAAACTAAGATTCCAAGAAGATTAAAGTATCAAAAGAATGGCAGATTATCTTGATGTTCAACATCAAAAAATGGTAGTGCAGGATAAAAATATTTATGATTCAAGAAAGATCTTCATCATATTATCGTCTCCTGTCATAAATTGGTATTTGAAGTAATGAGGAACTATTTTTTGAAGGGGATTTGCAATCATGGAATAACTTTCAGGTTATCCCAATATTTTCTAAAGTAATTTTCTTATCATTTCGAACAAAAATAATCCTAATAACGTTTTTAGGACGTAAAGTATGATAGAAGTTTTTGGAATGTCCAAAGCAACGTCCTAAGGCAGGCAAGAAAACGTCTGATGTACCAAATACGCCCTAAAAACGTCTTTGGAACATTGTATGTTTTTAGGACCTTATTTGGCCTACGTAAGTAGCTCCAGTGGCGCCAACTGTCGGCTCGCTCCTTAAGATGTCGGGTACCTCGCGATGGCCGATAACATGGGCTCTGCTACGGATAGCGCAATAATTTCAACATTAATAAGAGAACTAATCGTTCCAAACGAATTTGTTGTGATGTTTAGTCACTTTAATTTTCTTCTGGATAGTTTGAATTTAGACCTGAATTAATTTAAAATGAGGAAGGTTTATACTTCAATCTAATTTTGAACTCCTCAAACTACATACCTTCTAGGGAAACTTCAAGCAATCTAGTAATTAATTACTCAACGATTGAGGGATCCACTTTAGAACTATAGAATTCGAATATGAATTTATTCGTTTTTCATTAACTAAATTTCAAACCTAGGTTTGAAATCCTCCAATCTAAATGACTCTTATCAAAAGATTGTTTCAACTTCAAAGTTCATTTTGATTGTGCAAAGAATATTTTAGGCCTCTGACTTGAGTAAACCATTGGAACTTCCCGATATTTTCTTTTCAACGATGCAGCTATCATCATGCTCCTATTTTGGGAAAAAATTACACTTATGCCAAGATTTTCTCAAATTTTTTGCAGCTATTTTTGAATTTTGCCCCAAAACATATTTTGTATATTCTTTGCTGATTGGCTAAAATAACATATAAACCAATTCGAAAATCTTAGATTAAGAGATTTCGAACATTTTCAGAATATTTTAATAGATTTCTAAGATTTTGAGAGGATTCCATAGCGTTTGAAGGCTTTTTAATTTTTTATTTCACGAAGATTTCAGAAAGATCCTAAAGATGTTCAAGATTAAAAAATATTTCAATAGATTTAAAATAATTTTACAAGTATTTCAGAAGGTTCAAAAACACTTCAGGAGATTTCCAAGATGTTCAAGATTCCACAAAGATTTCAAAGAGTCCAAAGATTTCTGGAGATTCCAAAGAAATTCACAAAGAATTCAAGGGATGGAAACAGCTTATGCTGAACCTCTGTCTTTTGTGTTCCTATTGTTGACTTATTTTTTCATGGATTTATGTGGTCTGGGTACACAAAAAGCATCTGTTTCTATTATTTATATATTTTAATGACTTCAGAAAGAGTTTTCAAAGATTTCAAATTTTTGGCGAAGATTTCTAAGATTCTGGAAAGATTTTCAAGAATTTTAAGATTCCAAAAGGTATCAAAGAGTTCAAAAGTATTCAGAAGATTTCCCAACAACTCGAAAAGATTTCAAGTGTTGTGAGGTTGTGTTCACATTCCTTGAAAACATTTTTCAAAGTCGTATTTAGAGAGTATTCAAAAAATATTCTATGAAAAATCTCTTAATTGATTTTTTTTGAAAACTGTCTCAGGAATAAACAATTTATGATTTACATCATTTTTTAAAATGTATATATTTTTTCAAATTAGCCTCATGTGTGTGATTCATTTCATATATTCTTGAACATTCTTATTACTATTTACTTTGAAATTAAAAACTTTTAAGGTTATGCAGATCTTCGAAATTGCCGCTACTTTGACATCATAAATATATATATTTTTTCCTCTTTCTTCCAGTCCCTGGCTTGAATTCAATACCTTTTTCATTATCAAAAATAAAAATAAAATAATATTAAAATAAAAATCCCTCGAGGGATTCTTTTTGGACCTCGTTAGCATGAAAGCTTTTTACAAGTTTTTTACCTTGGCTCAAACTTTTAGGCCGAAAAATGCTTGTATTTACTCCCTGAAATCCTGCTCGTAGTATAATAACCCTTTTTTTTTGAGTTTATGACGTTTAAACGAATCGAAAATCTTTGAGACTTTCATATAAATACTCGCGTGAGCCAGTCGCGGGCTGTCAGATGTACCTCACTGTTTCAAATTGAACCCGAGAGATGGCGCGAGCGAAGCGCGCCAGAGGTACTTACCTAGCCTATAGGGCGTTTTTAGAACGTCCTCATGACAACTTTGGACATTCGTGCCCACTGGGTTACTTTTATTGGAAATTGATGTGATCTTGACGAAGATGAAACATTTACGCCTAATTTAAGGTTATGCTCATGTTTTTTATCGAGAGTCATAATATATTCAAAGAAAATTTACAGTATTGAAGAAGTTGTGGGTTGTGCTAACATTCTGTTAAAAAGTTTGAATTAATTGAAAGATTCTCAAAATTATTGAGAGAGAATCTGAAAGATTTTAGGGTGATCTCGTTCATTTTGCGGGATTGAGGAAACTTCAGAAATAATTTGAGTTATTTGAAAACAGACAAAAATGGTTCAGAACTCCTCGAAAGATACAACAAAAATTTAAATCTTGAAAAATTTCTGAAAAATTTGAGAATATGATGTATATTTTGCAAGATTTCAGAAAGAAAGGTTTTCTCAGAAAGAAAAAAATGATCAGAAATAAGAGTGTGAGTTATCAGTGTGATGTAATCAGCATCCAATAGTATTTTTCTGAAATTGAAACGCAAAATTTTTATGAGCAATATTTTCTCTTACCTGAAAAAACTTCAAGTTCTCATTCTTATGTAAATCAGTTAAGAAAACTAATCTAAATCATGATAAGGTTTTACATTCTCTAGAAAACATAAAGTTTAAAGGAAAGAACATAAATGCGAATAAGGACAGCTTTTATAAATAGAATGGCAAGAACAACCTGAATTTTTTATAAATCCTAACAGAGTGAAACGTGTCCTCTAAATCTAATAGCGATGAGGGTTATTGACATAAGACTAATTTTAAGACCAACGTTTTCTTCATATCCTGTATGACAATGAACAATCTGTACACACGAAACTTTCTTCTTCACGGATTACTCATTTCACTTCTGTTCGACGTTAAAGATTTCAACTTTAGTAAATGTGAAGCATTAGATCATAATATTATCATTTTGTAATTTACTTGCTTAGTATGGAGTAGGTTTCTATGTCATGATTAGTGCAATCTTAGAACAATATTTAATTTTTGCAATCGCAGTTCTAAACCATAGTGGGAAAAGTTCAAAATAAGTGTACAGTTGGGTGGTCCAAGAATGCATTACAAACATTTTTTTACGAATTTTTGTTCAAATCCACAAAGAAATAAAAGCATTTTTTTTATTTGAGAACAAAATAATATTTAGAGGTGCCGCAAGCCCCGTGAAGTTTAACACGTATTTCCCATAAGAAATAAAGACGTTTTAGAAATTTTATTCAGAAATCTCAATCTTAAATGAATCGAGTTTGAAATTCACCATTTCTCTTCACAATCAGTCAAAGAATGCGAATAAAATATTACTTTTCAAATATCACCCCCATAAGTCTGTTTTATAGTGTCCCGAAAAACCCCCATAAGTGAAAAAATGGGTTTTTCGAGTTTTTGGCGCTAATTATGATTTTTTTGCGGGTTTCCTAAAGCAGATTGTTTCAAATACATGAAATACTACTTTAAACTGATAATTAGATGTTTATTCAGATTGTTTCAACAATTTAATATTGTTTTTAGCAAATTTCTCTGGGAAAAGGGTTAGAAAGATAAGGTTCTTTCTTAATTTGTCAACTTATTTTCAACGTTTCAGTTAGAGCGAGGTATTAATCAATTGAAGTTAACAAAAATAATTGTTTGAACAATTTGTTATTATTTATAACAATATTCTCTAAGGATAATGCTGCAAAGTTGCGGTTTTTTCTAGAATTTACAACTTTTTGGCCACTTTTCACTTGAGGTGGGTAATCTTTAATTTGACTTAGCAAAAATAATTGTTTAAACAAATTGTGAATGTTCATAGCAATCTTCTTCTAGATTAATAATACATAGTTGCGGTTTTTCCCTGAAATTTCAAACTTTTTATCACTTTTCAGTTAGAGTAAAGTAATAATTAATTCATGTTAAAAAACAAATTATTTAAACAATTTATTATCATTGCTCATGATATTTTCTTTGCCTAATGATACAAACTTGCGGTTTTTCCTGAAATTTAAAACTTTTTGCCCACTTTTCACTTGAAGTGAGTTAATATTTAATTTAATATACCAGAAATAATTGCTTAAACAAATTATTATTGTTAATACCTATCTTCTCTCAGACTAGTGCTAAAAAGTTGCGGTTTTTTCCTAAACTATTAAGCCTTTTATCATCTTCTCACTTAGTAAGGTAATAAATAATTTGAGTTGACAAACGTGCTTATTTGACGAATTTATTTTTGATGAAATAAGGTATTTCGGGTTTCGATCGTGTACAACGAGAAATGTATTGCAAAGCGTAAAAAAATAATTTGGAATTTCCCCTCTAGGGAAGCAGGGGGGTGGAGGGCTTATATTAAAATATTTCCATTTTTTCTTTTTGTCACTTTTATATAAGAGCTCTTTTGTTTTGATTGTTTCTCTTAACATTGGAAAAAAAACAAAAATAATTTACTTAAAAAAATACAATACTACGTAAAATATGATTTTCTCTAAGGTTTATTTATTATTTGTTCACAGCTTAAAAGGTAGAGCAAAGTTAAACATTTCAGAAAAAACACAACTTTCTAGCTCTTATCTAAGAGAAAATGGTCAAGAACAATAATCAATTGTTTAAATAAGGATGGTAAGATAAGATGAGATAGGTATTAAAATTAATAATTTGTTCAAACAATCATTTTTGTTAAATTCAATCAAATATTAACTCACTTCAAGTGAAAAGTTTGCAAAAGGTTTTAAATTTCAGAAAAAACCGCAAGTTCCTATCATTAGTCAAAGAAAATATTATTAGCAATGATAATAAATTGTTCAGATAATTTGTTTCTTAACATGGATTAATTATTACTTTCTCTCATTGAAGAGCGATAAGATGTTGTAAATTTTAAAAAAACGCAGCTTCGTATCATTATTCTAAGAGAATATTGTTATGAATAATAACAAATTGTCTGAACAATAATTTTTGTTAACTTTAATTGATGATTACCTCGCCCTAACTGAGGGATTGAAAATAAGTTGAAAAATTCAGAAAAAACCTTGACCTTCTAACCCTTGTCTAAGAGAAAATTCCTAAAAGTAATAATAAATTGTTCAAACAATTTAAATAAACATTTAATTATCACTATAAAGTAGTATTTCATGTATGTGAAACAATCTTCGTTGAAACTAAAAGCAAAAAATAATAATTAGCGCCAAAAACTCGAAAAAAAAATTTTTTCACCCATGGGGGTTTTTTGGGACCCTATAAATAGACTTATGGGGGTGATATTTCAAAAGTAATATTTTATTTGTAACGTGTGACTTATCGTGAAGAGAAGTGGGGAATTTCGAACTCGATTCACCTAAAATTGAGAATTCTGGATAAAATTTACCAAAACGTCTTCTTTTCTTATGGGAAATACGCGTTAAACTTCACGGGGCTTGCGGCACCTCTAAATATTATATTTTTTAGAAACAAAAAAAAATGCATTTATTTTTTTGTGGATTCAAAGAAATTTCCGATCGTTCTGCATTAAAGTTAAAAAAAATCTGCCCGCTTCGCGGGCACATTCTCATCGGGCGCTTCGCGCGCAGCTCGCAAGTATCAGCGCGCCTAGGGCGCGCGTCCGTAGTATCTCGCGCTTCGCGCTCGATTATATATTTGACTCGCGCTTCGTGCTCGGGTATTTGAGTCTCGTAATCGGAATGCTTTTGCTATTGTTCATTTCAATAGAAAGGCAGATTTGAAAGTAAATTGAACAAATCAATCTCTTTTAGATCCTATTTAACCAATG
>WSXT02156000.1:0-10166 GCA_011762715.2 Neuroterus valhalla | reverse complement strand
CTCGTGTGTTTTCGTTTTGCCAGTCTGACTTGCGTTCACGTTGGCTCGCGTTTACTTGTTAAACCGGGCGGGTTCAGTTAGAATCCTATACGTATAATATCTTTTGATACGAGCGCGCAATCTGAAATATTCTCTTATAATATACGCTTATCAAATAGGAAAAGAAATATGTATATGTCCAATATATAAAGAGGGAAAAAATTTGTGTAATATATTGAAAATATTTATTCCATATCTATTCATCCATATAAAATCAGCGAGATTCGATAGAAACTTTTTTATAATAAATGATTTTCATATTCTTGATTCTCTGGAAAAAAAAATGTAAACATTATTGTCATATAATATTTAATTTTTAAATTGTTTTTCAAACAAATTTTCAAGGGGAAAGATTGCCTTATGAATGATTTAAATAATAGTTTTCAATAAATAGTAATAATAATGATAATAATAATATCTGAGCTGTAGGAGCTACAGAAAACTCTTGAGCTTATTTTAATCAAAGAATTTTCTTTAATGTGAAAAAATTTTAAACAAAGTTTTATATGTATATATGATCAGGGTAAAAAACTTCCTAAACAAATATAAATGTTCTTTCGGATTAAACAATTCTTTCAAGTTTAATCTTTTTATTTGTTCATTGTTTATTGTTTAAACTTTTTCCTCAGTACAGCTTCTGCAGTTGGACTGCAGTTACTGTGAGCTCACAAGATAACGTGCACGCTATCAATGCAATCTGCAGACTGCGCGCATGTCTTGTGTGTCAACATAGCCTGATGCTGACATGCTGCAGCATAATTGTTATCTGGGAAGGTACTGGAGAAGAGGTTCAGGATCCCTGGATATCTACGGCGTATTATCGGCGATTACCGCAATGATAGACATCTGACATTCGGAACAACTGAAGAGACGCGTCGCTTCAAAGTCACTTCGGTAGTTGCTCTGGGGTCAGTTCTTGTTTAAAATCGAAAAATGATCAGAATTCCAGGAGTGCTGTGATTGACCAGTGTTCAAATTTCCGATTTCACAACCTTGTTTATATTCCGCGACTCTTGTTCTTGACTTCCTATCAGTTTCGCTGATATAAATTTTATTACAACCTGTACACCCAATTAGATATACCACGCCTGATAGATTTTTAACCTTATCCAGATCTTTTTTGAACTTTAAAGAACTTCTTCGTCTTTTAGAAGGACCTTCAGCATCAGGTAGTTACTTCTAAATCTCTTTTTTTATATTTTTCTAACCATTTTTTGTTTTTTCTTAAGCTGTTCTAAATTTCGTGGATCCTTCCTATAATGATGAATTAATAGGCAGATGCATAAAATTAAGTTATGCAAATTTTAGAGAAGAGAATTTAGACAATATAAAATTAACCTTGCAACAAAATAATTATCCACAGCCGTTGATAGAGTGTCATCAAAGAAAGGATCAACAAAATTAACAACAGCTCAGGAAAAACAAAAAGCATAAAAAATGGTAACAAAATATTGAAAATTGGCTCTACCTTATGATGTACGAAACACGTGGATGAAAAAAAGGCACAGCAGGCTGTCGGGAGAACCTGCTTATCGACAAAAATATCTGCAAAGATGCTGCACACCACCATCGCAATCTGTCGATGGCCTGGATCGATTACCAGAAAGCTTTTGATTCAACATCCTTTAGACTTATCAACTGTCTGCTGAAAGCTTGAAGGTTCATCCACAAGCAGTAGGATGTATAGAGATATGAATGCCTCTTTGGAAAACTAGATTTATTATTTCTTCTGGAAAACATCGTGTGATGACTAAAAACGTCACTTTTCAGAGGGGTGTATTTTGAGATGACACAATGAGCCCTCTTCTCTTCTGTATCGCACTATTGACACTTTTTCGCGCACTTCGCAATTCTCATGGGTACCTCTGCGGCGAAACTAATGTTCGTGAGCATGAGGTCACTCATATATTTCATATCGATGACATGAAGATCTATGCTTCTGGAAAAAAACATCTCAAGGATGCTCCAATTATCGAGGGGGACACGCGAAGAATCGGTATGGACTTTAGATTGGAAAAGTGTGCCAAGATTTATCTGAAACATGGACGAACCACAGGTGAAGACAACAACCCTGAGATTGTGTACGGAAGTGCTATAAGACACCTTAGCGCTGGAGAGACCTACAAATACCTAGGCGTGCCTGAGAGACGCATTCAGGATGCAACAACAGTAAGACAGGTTCTCCGAAGCAGATACAAACACCTTCTTCGACGGATTTCGTCGTTCAATCTGTCGGCGTTAAACAAGATATCTGCGATTAACATACTTGCCGTCCTGATTCTACTGTATTTGTTTGGGTTGGTTCCATGAACAAAAAACGAGCCTAAGGCCCTGCATATCACTACGCGAAAGATAATGCATAGGAAGAAAAGCTTGCATATCAGCTCGTCCGTTACGCGCCTATACATTGCACGCCGTATAGGCGGTCGCGGACTTCTGAATCTCAAATGCCTCTACAACCGAATTATTCTGAGCAAGGCCTTCATCGTCGTGAACGAAAGAGATCCTCTCCTGGAATTCGTCAGGAATCACGGAAGTCGGAAAAGGAGCGTTCCTTCACAAAGCCGCGGAGCAGGCAGCTGAAACCCTTGGCCTGAATCTTAACATCAGAGGTGAGGACAGTGCATGACTGCATCAAGATGCCTTACTTCTAAAAGCACAAGTGACCTGACATCGTGCTCCTTGACAAACGTGAACGAACTATGTTCGTGGTCGAATTCTCTGCTCCAGCCGATTACCAGATCACATACAAGGAAATGGAGAAAAAATAGAGGTAAAGAGATCTCAGAGAGCAGCTACGACTCAAAAGACATTCGGTTAGCGTAATTGTTCTCGTCATCAGTACTCTTGGAGGTGCGACGCCTTCACTGATAAGTACCCTAGAAGTCAAACCAGTGTGCCAGAAATATGCCGTGGCACTTGCCGGATGAATGCAGAGAGCAATCATACTTGGGCCGCTCCGTGTCCTCAAGACACACAAGGGTCTCACCGGCCCTTCATTCTGATTTCATCGTGCATGTGGTAGCTCATCTCACGGTCGTGAGACGTTGCCATAGATGTGTTATACCGCGGTTCAACTGGGAGCTTGTGCCATTTTCCTGAATGACGGTTGCTCCCAGGCGGACCCTGCGGTCCCCAAAAATGTATGGATCCGAAGCTTATTTTTGGTACAATACAGGTTACAAGTTGTTTCTACGTATGAGCATGTGTATCGTGGACAGTGTGATGGCATTGGTTCGTCGAGCGTTCGGTGGCTGAACTGCATAGCTGTTACGGCGCGCGCACGCCAAACATACTTAAACGTAAATATAACTTGTTATCTCTATTGTGCCAAAAATAACTTCGGATCCAAAATTTTTTGGGACTTTCTTGATCACTCTTTTGTCCACCATATCCCCTTGAAATTAACTACAATCCTCTCGAAACACCCTGTTCGCTGAAATACATATTACCCTTCTTTATTATACTACTCTATTACGCGTGCGACGTGCTACCCAAGATTGTAGCGGGCAACCTTGCCTGAGTCCTCTTCCTGCCCAAAATTTATCTCCTTTCTTACTTCTTACCCTCACTCTGAACCTAGTATCTACCAACATATCCTTCATTCTTTCAATCAGCTCATCTACTCCTCTTCCTTTTATAGCTTACTACAACACCCTTTTGTTGTAATCCATGCTGTAATTATTGCCTTGGCCTCTACGCGTCCTTCAAGTGACCTCTGCCGGAGCGTCATGGTGAACTTTCTGGCAAGAGTTCTCAGCCCCATACCTTGAAACATCTTAACAATTATATATACTCAATTGTTATCACAACGAACACAAGTAGAAACAAGCTTTTTGAAATATTTTGAAATTTGACATAATGGCAGCGATTTTAACAAAAAGTGCGTTTTTGACCCTGTTTTTCAAGGAAAAAAGTGCTCTAAAAGTTGGAACATTTTTTTCAAAAAAGCTCGTGTCTACTTGTGGCGAGATATTATCTGAACAAGTAGCATTTACACATTTCTAATATCCTCGATAGTTTTTTCAAACTCTTGACACAAGTTTTAAAAAATACTACTTTCGGGAAAACGCCTTTAAGGGCATTGCACAAGCCGACACTGAAATTTTTGAGTTCCCTCTACGGTTACGCCAATGTATTTTCGCAGGAGACCATATGTCTGCGCGGGTGATGGCAGTTAAATTTCAATTTCCCACCAGGAATTTGATGAATATGCACAACTACGGCATTTATGAAACATTCTCGTTGGAGGTATCAAATTCTAAAACTCCCAACTATATTCCTATAAAAAACAATTTCGCGATCGTTAACGCACAAAGCCGTAAATAGGGACCCGAAGTTCAACAACACCATTCGAAAATTATGAAAGTTTGACATTTAGAGCGTCAGACATTCACTGCAGCACCATGAACGACATGTTACCAAACGGAAATTTTTATTACTCGCGTATGCAACGATACCTCAAGAAAGACTATGGTACATGAAACTATTGCCGGTAAAGTAGTTCTCGCAATGAATAAATAGTGAAGACAATATAAAAATGAATTATTTCTGCATAGACAAATATTGCAATTGTTTTTCCGGATAATTTTTTACAATTTTTCATAGTTTATAACAAAAAAGAATAAATTTATAGTTTGTAGTTAATGGAAACTTCCGGAAATTTAGAACTTTAGAAAATATATAAATCCGTTCTTCCATTTGATCTTCCTGAAATTTCAACAACAAAAAAATATTTCCAACTTATCAACCTATAAATAAATAAATTCAGTAGTTTATAAATTTCCCCAAATTCCAATATAAATAACATGCTATTCGGCCAAGTTTAGAATCGCTTCGCACATTTACTTATAATTCTCGAAAAAATATTTCTGAAAATGGCTGATTTATAAATAAATTAGTCCTCGCAATAAATAAATGGGATGAATAATTTGTTTCTCGATAATGAATATTGAAATAATTTTTCCACGTAATTTTTAGTTTTGCAGACCTAATAGAAAATTTTTATAATTCGTTTCCACCAGATTAGCAAAAACTGATTCGCAACTTATCAATTTATAAATAAGCAAATTCAACCCTTTTTCCAATCTCCAAATGAATAAATTTACAATAAAATTTGGTCAGGTTTACAATTTTTTTGCAAATTTATTTATGATTTGGGGAAAAATATTTCTAAGTTCACAAAATTTGAAGTATTTGTATTTTCCTAAAAGTGAAATAAGCCTACAAATACGGCACTGATATGCGGCACGTGCCAGAGTTTATCGTTAGAGGTTGTAATGAATTTGTGAATTCGTGTATGTACTTGATTTTTATCTTGTTATAAAAAACTATGCAACATATCTATTTACAAATAAACAAATTCAATGCTTTAAAAAAAATTTCAGTCTTCAATATAAATAAATTTGCAATTTGCCCAAGTTTGGAACTTTTTTGCATATTTATTTTTCATTTTTGAAAAAGTATTTCGGAAGTCGGCTGATTCATAAATAAAGTGGCTCTCGCAATGAATAAATATTGAAATTGTTTTTCTAGCTGATTTTCAATTATCCAAAGCTTACAATAATCTGGTCAACTTTGTAATTTTTTGGAAAATTAATTCATAATTTTGTAAAAAATATTTCTAAACTGTGGGATTCTTTAATAAAAGTTTTCGAGCCATCACCCGAGTTTACTCTCGGTGGTTGGCGTCCCAGAAATAAAATTCAACATGAGTAATGGTACGGCTCTGGAAATCCTGAGTCGCGGCACGGCCCGTGGTACAATTTATTATAAATGAATATGAAAAGCAATTCTAAACTTGACCAAATTGCATGTTCATTTATATTGAAGATTGGAAAAATTAATAAAGTACTGAATTTATTTATTTAAAGTTGATAAGTTGTAAATATTTTCTTTTCTTCAAACTTGAGGAAGATCAAATGGAAAAATGAATTTATATATTTCCTAAAGTTCTAAATTTCCAGAAGTTTCCATTTAATAGAAACTACACATTCGTTCTTTTTTGTTATAATCTAAGAAAAATTGTAAACAATTACCTGAAAAAACAATTGCAATATTTATTTATGCAGAAATAATTCAATTTTATATTGTCTTTACTATTCATTTATTGCGAGCACTACTTTAACGGCAATAGTTTAATGCAGTATCGTGTGAGTACGCGAGTTCTAAAAATTTCCGTTTGGTAACGTGTCGTTTATGGCGCTACAGTGAATGTCTGATGCTCTAAATTTAAAACTCATAATTTTCGGATGGTTTTGTTGAACTTTGCTCCCAAATTACGGCTTTGTGCGTTATCAATCGGGAAATTTTTTTAGACATATGGTCTGCTGTGACAGTACATTGGCGTAACCGTAGAGGGAACACAAAAATTTCAGAGTTACGCTTTACGTCGGAAGTAAAGCGTAACCTTGAAGAGTCGCAAAACAAGTCTACGAGAAGAAGTCCTTTCGAATCAATATACGAATTTGTTAATCGTCACGACGGGAAGGGGGGGGGGGGGGGGGGGCTACGTAATTTTACAATCGACGATGATACTCGTTGTTCCGACCCTAAAAAGCTCCAAGAAAACGCACGTGAAAATATTAGAATTGAACAGGCAAAATAGGAGAAGCGATATAACAAAAACCGAACCATTAAAATCAAATACGAGATTGGGGACGTTGTGTTTATGAAAAACGTACCAGAGCTAACCGGGGAATCTCGGCAATTTGGCAAGCACCTGAAAGCGAAGAATCCAACAAACTTGTTAATGTGAATTCCGAGAATGGAATGAGACGCACTGAAAGCATGAGACGTATATCACAGCGTTACGGAAATTTTGTTGCAAGCAAATAAGACTATTGTATTCTTGTTCGTATTGAAAGTTTCATCCTTTTTTTCCAGTAACTCGAGGAGGAGTTTTAAAAGGATGGCCGAATGTTAGCGATAAATATCCAATCAATGAATGCAGGCTTCGAACCTAAAGAGTCGGGGTAGGGCGGGATCCCTGTAAAGTTGTACACCCACTATTGAAAATACGAAAAAAAATTTACAGGGATTAGGGCGAAGTATTTACGTGAGAGAGGAGCGGGGAAGCGTGAGTAAGGCGTGTACGGGCAGTCCGACGGAGAATGCGTTCCGTGCAGTGTGCGAACTTTAAGAACGACGAGTTTTGATAATGAGCTTGGAGATTACTAGCTTGAGTGCAACTTATAATAATAATCCTTCATTAACCATTTAATTCGTTATAATAAACCTACACTGTTCTTCATATGTCTGTCTACTGATTAATTCGAACCCACTCCTCGAAACGACGAAATCAGAAAACCTAGGCTCGAATCCCAGTGGAGCTAGAGAGTTTTTTTACAGATCAAAAATAAACTAATATTATTAATACAGTACAGTAGATCGAAAGTATAACATCAAGAAGCTGTTTTCTTTGCCCTGGTAAGAAGCTTTAACATCGAAAATTTCAAATCTTATTATAAGCTAAGGAATCAACCTACAGGTTTAGAATATGAATTTCCTCGAAATTCTCTTGCAATGATTTGTCAAAAATTGATCGTGTCTCTCAGCAGCTCAGTGGTTAGAGCATCAGACCGCAAATTTGAAGACCTAGGCTCAAATCCCAGCGGAGCTAGAGAGAGTTTTCCTACAGATCAAAAATAAATTAATATTATTAATACAATACAGTAGATCGAAAAAATAACATCAAGAAGCAGTTTTCTTTGCCCTGGTAAGAAGCTTCAACATCGAAAATTTCAAATCCTATTATAAGCTAAGGAATCAACCTACAAGTTTAGAATATGAATTTCCTTGAAATTCTCTTGCAATGATTTGTGAAAAATTGATCGTGTCTCTCAGCAGCTCAGTGGTTAGAGCATCAGACCGCAAATTTGAAGACCTAGGCTCGAATCCCAGCAGAGCTAGCGAGAGTTTTTTCACAGATCAAAATTAAATTAATATTAACAATACATACCAGTACAACAAAAAAATAACATCAAGAAGCAGTTTTCTTAGCCCTAGGAAAAAACTTTAACATCAAAAATCTAAAATCATATTATAAGTTAAGGAATTAATGTACAAGTTAAAAGTGTGAATTTTGTTCAAATTCTCTTGAAGTGATTTGTGAGAAATTGATCTCGTCTCTCCGTAGCTGAGTGGATAGAACATCAGGTCAGAAATCTGCAGACCTGGGCTCGAATCCCAGCGGAGCTAGAGAGAATTTTTCACAGATCAAAAATAAATTGTAATTAATTAATATTAATACATACCAGTAGATCAAAAAAATCTAAATCAAAAAACAATTTCCTCAGTCCTGGTAAAAAACTTGAACATCGAAACTTCACAACTATAATTCATAACAATAATTTATAAATAAATTGTAGAAAAAAATACACAATCTTTCAAAGTAAGTGATGGACGGCAATACGGCATATACTATAGCAAAGTCATCAAATCACGAGCTTGTAATGAATGTTACGCAAAAACCAGACAGCAAACTTTTCGGGCAAAATTATGTGACAAGATAAGCGTATCTAGCACCATTTAGTCTTACGAAAAAGTGCCACAGTTACCTAAGATGTTGGAACAAAAAAACCTTCAATTTTCACGCCTAGCCCTATACCTGCCGTGTATAAGAGTCGGACTTTGATAAGCAATATCTTAAAAACTAGACGGTCCGTTTCAGAAAGATGGCATGGATTTTGATTTGTGATAAGACCACCTTAAAAACTTAAGAAAAAGTTGAGGAACACGAAAATATTTAAATTTTCATCAATCCTAATAATATGCACTTGTGCCTTCACAATAATAATGTTCTTGGCTGCGACCAGATTCGTGGATTGTGTGGCAAAAAATCAGACTGCCCAATATTTCAAATTAGGCATACTACTGTCATCAATTTATTTGATTGCATTACAAGAATATGTCTGTAACCCTTCAACAAAATGCCTCTGACATATTGGAATGTAACGATCTAAAGCCTGAAATAAAAAATGAGTTGACGTGCTCATCTTCTAGATTATCTGAAATGAAAGAAGAATTCGACTTACAGTCTAGTATGTTGGAGATGAACTCTGAATATCCCCTATTGGAAGAAATGGCGTCAGAAAAATACGTAATTAAATGACGTCTTCAAATGACGTCATTTAAAGACGTTATTGGCTATGTCTCAAATTGGAACATAAAATGACGTCTTTCGAAAACTTTTTGTATCCTCGCAAAAATGAAATTACGTCATTTTTTTAACAAATAACGTCATTCGAAATTCAAAAATGCAAATAACGTAATTCATTAAAAAAAAATTACCATCATTTGTGAATTTGTTTGAAATAATGGTGAAAAATTACGTTACTTTTGAAAAATTGACGTCATTGGAGAAAACAGAAATAACATCATTTGGCGATTTCCCTATAAAGATTCAAAAATGAAAATAACGTTATTTCCTTAAAATTCACGTAACTGGTAAACAGAAAAAACGTCATTTCTTCCACAAATGACGTCATTTGTGCTTATACCAAAGGTTGAAAATACAAATGACGTCAAGCAAAAGCTCAAATACGGTCATTTGATATTTTATTATGGTTAGGAATTCCAATAATGTCATTCAAGACATGAATTATGTATTTTTCCTCAAATAACTTCACGACGCTCTAAAACATTATGTCATTTGCAAACTTTTATCTAAAATAGTGAAAATATTCCCTTTTTCAAAGCCATAAAAAGGAGAACGATATTGAAAAATTTTGTAGACTACTTATGACAACTGGAATCACGTGATTTTTTCATAAAGTATTAAGTCATTTTGGAAAGTCCATGGCTCTTGAACTGAAACATAGTTATTTAGAAAAAAGAGATTGTAGTTAAAAATAACTCTTTTTTCCATTTTTCGTATCGATTAACGGTAAGTGAACGAACTTCGATTGCATCATTTTTCCAGTTTTACAAAAAGAAACGACCACTTATAGCATTGGAATTACGACACTTCTTCAAGAAAGTAATCATATTTGTCTGGAAATGTGATATATTTTTCACCAATGAAGGCATAATTTAAATAACAATTCTTTATGACAAAATCTCGTTATAACCACTCATGAGTAGTTTTCGAGCATTTTGTAGCAAGAAAGCAAGTATAATTGTTTGGA
>WSXT02155989.1:0-10166 GCA_011762715.2 Neuroterus valhalla | reverse complement strand
AAGGAATAGAGAGAAGGTTATGCCGAGACTCTCAAAACCCGTAACAGGGAGAGAGTATAAACAAATATTCCAGAGTACCTAGATGCGCTTGTAAATGATTGGGTAAAGAAGGCCAGCATAATTGAAAAACAAGCATAGGGAATTGGGGAGAGATTATTTTTGGACTATTTCAGAAGAAGGTTTCTGTTGTTTGACCCGTTCTTTGCCCGTGTGATGCTGTGCAGAGTGAAGAATATGAGGATAGGAGAAGTAAGAAATAGTGAAAGGAGTGCAAGAAAGGTATATTATATGGGTCAGAAGTTGACAGAAAGTGCCTGCATGTGAAAACAGGGAAGAGCATGTGAATTTGTAAAAAAATGCGTGAAAAGAGGAAGAAAATGGGAGGATAAACTGATAAAGGGCGGAAGAGTAGGGGTTGGAGAAGATTATTGTGCAAGAGTTGGAATAGGAAAGAAGGAGGTGAGAGAAACGCATATAAGGAAGGGAACATGATTCATGTGAATGCAAGAAAATGACAGAGATAGCCGTAGTAAAGAAGAGTCGGGAAAATCTGGGAGTCAAAGTGTAATGAAAAGTACAGGAGAATCAGAGCAAAAGAAAAGGGAGATACTGAAGAGAGAACGGGAAAGAGGAAGTCATAAAATAAAAGCTACAGTGAGGTGTGAAAATATGGAAGAGGCGAATCTGTATTGGATCAATGAGGGAGAATAGAAGAAATTCAGTGAGATCTGCAAATAGACAAAGTAAAACTGAGGATGTTGAGAAGGATAAGCAAAGGGGTTAGGAATAATATGTAAATAAACACTGTAAAAAATGAAAATAGGTTAAGCTTAACTTAAGATTCAAGGTAATAGCGTAAGAACAGAGGAAAGGCAAGGCAAGGTGAGCGAAGCAAGAATGAGCGAATCAGCGAACAGGCGAGCGAAGTAAAAAGGTAATGCAAGTCGAGCGAAAATAGAGAAGCGATTGACGCAGGCACAAGTCCACAGAGGAAATGACCGAGTAAGATTCTTTCATTCATATTTGTATACAAACAGCTTAACCACTTGCGAAAAACAGCAAAGGACACGCTCCTGGCGGCAAATATTAGTACTAATGCTTTCCTGTTGAAAAAAAACTTCAAATAGAGTTCCACTGAAGTGAATTTCTGAAATTTTTCGTTTCCCAGGACAAAAAAGCTTTTTGGTCTTGTGAATGAAGACTTACTTTCGAAAATGGGGATTTTGAGTGTGAAGAATTGTGAGAAGGTTTTCAAACTCCCAAGAATGTTTAGCTTTAGAAGTTTAGATCTGAGATCTTCCGGAGGACACTTCTGGGGAAAAACGTCTTGGGTTGTGAACGGCATGGCACGGGTACGGACGGGCGTCTGGTTCAACAAGTAATTACAAAGAGCCTAACAGTAAATACACCAGCAACCTGTCAACTTCGAGGCGCCAACGGCGGTTCATTCAATCTTTCGTTCCATTCACGAGTAGAGGCTTGGAAAAAAAGACGGTCAGCTGTAAAATTGTAAAGGCTCGCGGGATCCTGGTAGGGCATTAGCGCAAATACAAGAGAGGGCGCGCAGGTTCATTCTAAGAAAATCTTGGGAGTGATATAGTCGCCACTCAAAGCCGCGACTAATCTCGAATTCTCCAGCTTCTCGAAGTTCCCTAGGGGTAGGGACTCAGGGAGGTCCGGGACTTTTTCGAGAAGATCGCTTTCCAAAAGCAAATCAAGACAAAAGGGCGGCTCTTGAGAAAAGCGTCCGGCTTTGAGTTTCAACATTTAAAGGTTTCACAGCTTCGACCCTATTTACCCTACTTCCGTTATTCCTTCCCTGAAGCATGCTATTTTCAAAATTTCTCCCCACGTGAAGTCCATGTGACTCCAAAAGTCTTTCAATACAAGCATTTTTGCTTTTTGTCTGTAACTCTGTAATTTACTGACCTTTTCGCGAATAAGAATTCACACTGAATATTTTTAGGGCATCTGAAAAAACGGCAGAGATATTGGTCTCTGATCTCCTTTTGAAATATACCAACAAATTTTAGAAAAGTTAAAAGTTAATGGGATAGAGCCGACTTGTTTGAAAAACCAACCTTCCATTTTTACCCAATTTTTCCTCATAACAAAATATCGCTTCTATTAAAAAGCAAATTGAATTCTTCCCCTAATTCTTGGGTAATTTTTTACTCATAGAAAGACGGCAAGGTCTGTCAAGTTAACAATGCTAGGCGGACTGAATAGTCCGAGTGTCACACCTAAATTTTGCTTCAAATCTTACAAGAGCATGTTATTAGGTGTGAAAGTTCTTTTCGTCATCCGAAAACCTTTAAGATAGAGTGCCAGAAAGTTTTTCAAATTATTATTTTGAGATATTCTCTGTCTGCTTTCAACCACATACTTTAGGTATTTAACTTTACTTCCTCAATTCTATTGAGCGTTGAGGGGTAAAGGAGTTTAACACTATTTCGAAACTCACTGGAAAAATGTACATTGTATGGTTAGTGCTTAGTGGTTACTGGTTACGTCCCGCGTGGAAATTGCCCAGCTTAGCCCTTTTTAACTGATGGTTCTCTCAAGGCCTCTACGAAGGCGGCCCACTCTGCTAAATCCCAGCTGATGCCACACAGGGGCCGAAAATGGCGGCCTTCTTTGTGCACCCCAAGAAATGTCTGAATCCGATCCTCAGTTTTTAATTAAACGAAAAAATAACTGCAAGAAGGAAGATCGGATTTTAATAAAAAATTGCAAAAAATGTTTCTAACATGAATTCCATGAACCTTTTTTCAACCCTCAATAGTCACATCTTCG
Organism: Neuroterus valhalla; assembly: GCA_011762715.2. NCBI lineage: Eukaryota > Metazoa > Arthropoda > Insecta > Hymenoptera > Cynipidae > Neuroterus > Neuroterus valhalla. The sequence goes on along the minus strand of WSXT02155989.1, from coordinate 7,370 downwards.
CTGTGGGACACGGTAGTCACGCTGGGTAAATTTCACCCATTCGACCTTTGCTGCTAAATATCTTGGGTTATAATTGGTCAATTTGCAAAGAATTTTTTAAAAGATATGCAGAAATTCATTAGGAATATAATGGTATACGTTATGAAACGATAAATTTTATGTGAATTACTTTAATTTGTTAATAATTCATGACTGTTTTTTGGAGAATCACTTTTTTTTCAAACCGCGCTGGGTGTAGTTCACCCAGTGTGACTATTGAGGGTTAATGTTGGATATTTTTATAGTATTGGCCCTCTAAACTCGAAAGACCCTCGAAGGCTCTTGCAAGGGCCTGAAGTATTTCACCCTTTGTTCGACACAGACAAATTCTCAGTCCAATCACCATATATATAATTGAATTTACAAGAGTTTTCTGAGGCCGTATTTTCAAAAAATGTTAACTTTTAACGATAATATTTCTTAAGAAATTTCGTTAACAAATTTTCGAAATTATGCATTTGCTTTGAAACTGTATTTCTACACTCCATCTGGTTGCCTTTACAAAGAAGATATCATGAAATTCATCATGCAAAATTATTAGTTAATTTTATAAACAAATGCATAGAGGGTGATAAGGCGTTGGCCCGAAGAACGATTTTTTCTTCTGGGGAGCAAGGATCCCTACTTTTTTGTAAAGTTTCGGAAAAAAGAAAATTCTTTTTTTTTCTTTTCAAGCAATATCGATTTGTGTATCGGGCCTTTGAAATCACCACAACATTTTTAATGGGAAAAGGTCCTTAGAGAAGAAATCTGGAAAAAATCTACTTCTTATTAACTTTTTATGCATTAAAGATTATTCACATCTTTAGAAATAATCATAGAATATTTCTTATTTAATTAATTTTTATTTGACCCTATTTCCCAGCCCCCTTCTATTGTGCCCAAAAAATGACCCAAAAATTTAAAAATAGCAATTTCGTTTTAAGTTCTTATTAAAGACTGATTATAAAAAAAAATTACAGCAAAATGATTGTGATTTAGTGATGAAAATTGGTAAGTCTTTTAAAAATATATTTCAATCGTTTTTAACGATGATGAATTGTTTAAACATATTTTTTTTCACGGCGAATCGTGGAAAGTTTTTCTTTCAGCATGAATAATACAGTTTTTGAATGTTGAGAGCTATATTTTTTGTTAAAATTTGTAATTGTTTAAACAATTTTTATAATCATAATTCATATTTTCACAAAATTGTAAAAAGTTAGTATTCCATTCAAGTAATGGCACAATTACATGCATTGAAGGTGATATTTTTTCGTTTATAACATTACACTCCTTTGAACAATTATTATTTGATTAAACAAGTTTTTTTTTGGTATGAAAATTGTCGAAAGTTAATATCTTCAGTATAGGTGAAACAGTGAATAAATTTTAACAGTAATTTTTTCTTCAAAAGACAAATTTATGTGAAAATGAATTTCATAAACAATTAATATAATCATTCACTTGTGCCTTCTTACAGGAAAGGTAGAGCAAATCTCAGTTTTTTCGAATCTCGTACCCTATGTCTCTTCTTATTTAGTATTTTTGTATTCAAGAACATATAAACTAATTCTTGAATAGATCCGTTTGTTTAAACAATGAGTATAATCAATTCTATTGGTATAAGAAAAGTATTTTTTGTGTCTTAGAATAACCCGGAAAGATTCGTCGATTCTGTGAAATAGAACTTTTTTGTTAGTTGTTCTGAAATTATATAAGTGGAACAGAACAAAGAATAAAAAATCTAAATTATACATTTATTTCGAGTATCGGATTATAAAATGGACGTTTGGAACTATGGATCTAACAGTTTCCACCGGATTAAGCAGGACGATGAACTCGAAAAACTAGATCAATGGTTTAGAGAAATAAATATTTTGAATAATAAGGTTATAAGTTCTAAAAAAATGTAGATTGAAAATGTTTATATAATTGTAAAATATCTCAAAAAAGAAAATTCCACTCCTAATATTCGTTAATTGTGTCGAAATTCTAAAAAAATGACGTATTTTTACGATTTTGTGAAAGCGAACAATTGTCAAACAAATAGAAACTGTTGAAACGTTTAAAAATCATTTTGTCTGACAGCGTAGCGGAAGTGATCGTTTTCGCTCCGCTGGAAAGGAGCGAAACCTAGCGATTCCACGTCTGTAAAGGGCGGAAGATGGAAAGCGTTCAAAATATTTAGAATAACTATATTATTATAAATATATTATTCAATAAATAAATATTAGACACTTTGATGAATATTTCAAGTGAAAATATTTAGTCTACGTCTACGCTTACATATTTACAGTGAATCTAACTACCCTTTCCAGAGCACCGTCTAGTATTTCCTAATTTTTCGTGAGACTAAATAAACGCGAAAACTCGCTTTTGCTCTGCTGTCGGAAAAATAGTATGTGAACCTCAAGCAAAAACGGTCGTTTGCGCATTGTATGAACCTAAGCACCTAGGCTTTGCCTCGGCTACGCCTCGACGCAGCGCGAAAACGCCCGCTTTTGCTCTCAGTGCTCGCAAGTTTGAGCGCGTATCATTCAGATCTCGCGCTTCGCGCTTGGCTCCCATTGCGCTTGATCCACTTCACACCGTAATGCATACACAGTGTTGCAAATATTTTAAACTTGTTTAAAATTTCTACTTTTATGAAGAATATTGAATTTTTTCTATCTTGGATGATAATTTTTATAAAATTAATTTTATTCAAGGTTCTACTGGCCTTGAGGAACGCATTCTCATTGCAATACCATAGAGTTTACTCTATGTGCAATACTCGCCACCGATATTCACATCTCGCATAGTTTGACTAAAAAATTGAATTTTTCATTGTTCAAGAAGCGTTGCCATGATCAAAGAAATATTACACTTGAAACTTGTAGACCTTTTTAATATGAACAATTTTTCTATTCATTATCTCTTCTTGTCTCTTATTGTTTGGCTTATCGTAATATAGTCAACAGTCAATTTGTAGATTTTTTTAAGGTGAACAATTCTTATATTTTTCATTTTTTCCGTATCTTGCATAGTTTTGTTCAAAAATGGAATTTTTCATGTTTTGTAACATTTTTACGATTTGAACAAAAATTATGCATCCTATGAAAAAAGTAGTTTCAATAAAATTTGTAGATCTTTTTGAAATAAATAGTTTTGGTTCTTAACATTTTTTTCAGATTACATACTTTCACCGGCAATGTGCATTTTTGATTTTTCAAAAAGCTGTTTTGATGGATAAAACCCCCGAGCCATTAGTCAAAAATGCAGGCTACAGACAGACACCTTCGTAAAAACCATTCTTTCTGACTCAGGGGGTTTCAAAACATGGAGATTTCATTAAATCCGCGAAAGTCGATTTTCATATAAAAAACTGATGCATTTAAAAATAAGTTGAATGAGCCTGATGAAAAAAACTGAGCAGAAAAATATTTATCATTAGCTATATTTTTCATTCCAGCATGTATACCCTTTTCGGGTTTTTACATATGTATATTCCCCCCTCCCACAAGAGATCGTCAGACATTGAATCCCTTAACTCAAATCCCTTCCCGAAATCCCCAATAACCCCAACTCTCATAATAAGCCTCCAAGCAATACCTTATATACTCAACCCTGTGAGATTTTTTATCTCTGAAACCCCTACCGTCTGCAGCAGGATTTTTATTTAAAACGCTCGCGTTCGCCTGAAAATTTGGTCAGAGGAGAGGAAAACAGCATAAAACCAAAACCAAAACTCCGATCGACAGGCGAGTTTAGATGTAGACATTCGATAGCTTCGAATGCCTAATTGCCTACACCGATCCTCGCCCGTTCATGCTTGACATTCGAGATCCCGCCCGTCGGAAATTACCACGCAGCTACTGCCGTCGGTTACAGAAAAATATTTTATATTTCATGTATTCTGATACGTATGTACAGTGTATGATATTTAGTCGATAATAAAGCAATATTTATACAAAATCAAATAATTATTTATAAGAACTGATTGATTGACTGCAAAGAGTCGGGACAAACTTCATACTCACTTCAGTAAAGCCGCGAGTACTACGCCAGCCATAAGCGCCAAACGCACTGTCACGCGCACAAAAGGCGCTACTTGTAAATTGCGATAACTAGGCTTCCGACTGGTTAATCCAATTTTGCGTAAAATGAATAGATAGATGAACTCTCAAAGAAAAAATTGCATCTTCAATTTGAAAAAAATATTCAATAGTTCAAGAATAATCGATACTCGTAGTTTGTAAAAACGTCAAATTTTGAACTCTAAAAATTTATAACTTTTTAAATATATATTCAACAACAAAATTACAAGAGAACTTTTACGCTAAGAATTTTCCATGTTCAACAAAGAAATTTATCCCGTTGAGAAAAACCATTTTTTCAAATATGTTTAAACAATTGCGTTTTAAGTAAAATCCATCACTTTTTGTAAAATAACCAGTATCATTGGATTCAGCAGGTTAAACTACTAAAGATTAACTGGTTTTTATCTTTTGCCACTTAAATGCATACGGGAAAATACCCAGCCTCCGGACTAATACGATTTGAAGACAATAATTGAAGGGCAAGACAAATTTTTTTGTCAGTCAAAATGTCCTCACAGTGAATTTGTTTATATAGTTTGTGTAGGACATAACAAAATGATATGAGATGACATCAATTTATTAGTGAACATCATATTCAAAATAATTGTATAAAAACGCTGAAACTGTATTTGTCTATTGCATTTCTTTAGAATGACAACAAATTATTACGGATGACAAAAACTCATCAGTAAACAACATATTCAAAATAATTTAGAGGTGACTGGAGGAAAAATGATTTCTTTCTACCTAATGCGTTCACAAAGCTTTTGTAAATATAGTTTATTTGTAACATTAACGAATAAAATCGCTTGACTAAAGTTCATCATTATATACCAGAGTCAATAAGTTTTCGAAACACATGAAGGACAAGGCTACTCATTTTTTCTATGAATGCACTTACGGTTCATTTGTTTATGATATTCACAAGTAAAATTGGTTGAAAAACAGATCAGCGAACATCACTTTCAATAGAATTTAAAGACAACTGAAGGGAAAGACAATTTTTTTTCTATTAAAATGTTCGCACAGTGCTTTTATTTATATAATTTTGTTTCGAACATGACAAATAAACGAAAAAAAAAACATTTTTTTCTGTCCAGAAATGCGCTCAAAGTGAATTTGTTTATTTTATTTACCTAAAACGTCAACAAATTAGAGCGGATGACAAAAACTCATCAGTAAAAATCATATTCGAATTATATTGAAGACCTTGACGATAACATGAAAAATCATTAAGGCATAAATGTACTCTGAAAACCGAAAAGGCTCCGTACACTCCCCGAATTTTGAGACGACTAGCCATTTTTCACTTTCCGCTAATCGTCCCGAATTCCGAAATGACTAACCAAAAATTATCAAAATTGCTAGTCATCCCAAAATTGGATGGCATGTCCTACGTTATTTCTGTGACCAGGCATAGGGGTTTTCCTTCCGCTCCCCCCTCAATAAGGATGATAAGTAACATAAATTATATCCATGACCAGTCACAGCGATGACTTATCGCCCCCACAAGACTTGGGGAAAGTGGGAGGTATGTAACCAACATTTTTTTCTATGACCAGTCACAGAAGTGCCTTCCCGCCCCCATGAGATTTGGAAAAAGGGGAAGGTATGAAACGTACATTATTTTAATGACCAGTGACAGAAGCGCCTTCCCGCCCCCATGAGACTTGGGGGAAGGGAAAGGTATGTGACTAACATTATTTTCATGACCAGTCACAGAAGTGCGTTCCCGCCTCCACGAGATTTGGAAAAAAGGGAAGGTATGAAACGTACATTATTTTAATGACCAGTCACAGAAGTGCCTTCCCGCTCCCACGAGATTTGGAAAAAGGGGCAGGTATGAAACGTACATTATTTTAATGACCAGTGACAGAAGCGCCTTCCCGCCCCCACGAGACTTGGGGAAAGGGAAAGATATGTGACTAACATTATTTTCATGACCAGTCACAGAAGTGCGTTCCCGCCTCCACGAGATTTGGAAAAAGGGTAAGGTATGAAACGTACATTATTTTAATGACCAGTCACAGAAGTGCCTTCCCGCTCCCACGAGATTTGGAAAAAGGGGCAGGTATGAAACGTACATTATTTTAATGACCAGTGACAGAAGCGCCTTCCCGCCCCCACGAGACTTGGGGAAAGGGAAAGATATGTGACTAACATTATTTTCATGACCAGTCACAGAAGTGCGTTCCCGCCTCCACGAGATTTGGAAAAAGGGTAAGGTATGAAACGTAAATTATTTTAATGACCAGTCGCAGAAGTGCCTTCCCGCCCCATGAGACTTGGGAAAAGGGGAAGGTGTGCGACCTGCATTATTTCTATTCGCTATGTGCAGACGGTTAGAGGGGAAGGCTGGCGCTGCCGTCGAATTTTACACGTATTCTTATGGCAGCGTCCCCCGACAGTGACCGTGGTCGCCACGGTTCTAACTTTTGCTCCATAAGATTTAACATGAGAGCGTCCCCTGAAGTGAGGGCGCCAGTAGACTTGCACGATGCCAATAACTAGTCATAGGGATGCCTTCACGCCCCTCACGAGACTTGGGAAATGGGGAAGGTATGTGACCCACATTATTTGCATGACCAGTCATTTTGGCGCCTTTGTCTTGCGACAAAAAAATCGAACAATTTGATTAAACTTTATCTCTGTCTATTTGTTTGAAAATCAAATGTTTTGTTGAAAAGTAATATCATTTCCGTAAGTATAATCTGTTTATGAAATTAATAAACAGTTAATGCTATCTTTTTCTACACATTAAAAGCTTTCAGAATATGCTAAACATGAAATCGTATCTGCTCAATTGAAAAATTGGCACCAAAAAACGTATTTTCAATTTCTCCTAATTGTTTAGCGATTTGTGGTTTTTCAATTTCGAATAACATCTGGTTTGGAAGACGAGTAAAATTGATAAAAAAATAATATTAATACATTTTTTGATTAGAATCGGCCCTTATTTCGAAATATACAGTCAAAAATATATAAAAATATGCCATACATTCAATATTTCAGCTTTTCGCTCAAAAATAGCCGTTTCAACGTGGGAAAAGTAACTTTTGTTTTTACCTAGTAAACTGTAGATTATATAGTTGACAAATAATGTATCAATTAGATGAAAATTAAATGATGCCACTCTTAGCATTAACCCAGAAACAACGACATGGACGTGTTGCAGATAGGTTTCATTTGCCTCATTTTTTTTTTACATTCTCATTCTGAATGAGAAGGTATTGGTTTTATGTGAAAATTGACTTTCGCGGATTTGATGAA
>WSXT02155988.1:0-24164 GCA_011762715.2 Neuroterus valhalla | reverse complement strand
GGACAAGCCTCGCGCGGATACGGTCGAGGTGATTATGTTTGCAGCAGGGATAGCATAAAGCCGAGGCCCGTGGGACCGAGGTTTTTTTACTATCCCTGCTGCAACCATAATGACTGATACCGTATTCTCAGGCGAGGACGTATTCAGAGACAATCAATTAGTAAATAAGTAGCGAACGTCTCAACAACGCACAAATCTTACAGTTATTGTCATCATTGAGATTTGTACTATCTTTTTTGCATGATATGCGCCCGGCGCGTGTGCAGCTGACAACGCAAGCTACGCGGACGTATAGAGTCGCGCACGCGTGCGTAACTGGCTAGGGGGATGTATAGAGCTCCTATACAGCCCAGAAGACACTGGCGCGTACGCACATTGTTAACCGATTGAGTGTCATCTGCTCGCACAAGCCCCCATACGTCCGCCTAGGATGAAAAAAAAATTTGTTTGTACTAGCAGACCTGGCTAGGCCTGGCGTTGCTCTGGCTCAGTTATTACCATGAAAAAATGCACAAAATTAAATGGAGATTTTTCACTAAATTTGGTGTATTAACAATACGCAGCACTATTATGATAAAATCTAAAAAGGAAACACGTATGTGAATGAAGAAGGCACATGTGACGTGGAATAGATTGTAGCATCAAGAAACTGAGGACCCTCCAAGGCCAATGCAGGGCAAATTCAGTCTCCAATGAATGCTCTCTGCGGCTTATAAGCTGCGCATGCGATTCTGCGTTGACAATGAGTGGGAGAGAGAAGAATTTGCTCATTTCCTGTCCAACTATAGCCGTTATGGTATATAGTAGTGTAGTAGTAGTAGCAGTAGTAATAGTAGTCATCAAGATCAGTTAAGTCATTTTGAAGTTTAGTGACGATAAACATCACGACACGAGATTTTTTATGCATGTAGTTTGTATTATTATACTCACCAATGGTATTAAAGGTGACCACCGAGGATAAGATGAAGGCATAAACACTCTTCATTTCTCCTAATTGGAAGGAACACTGATTTGAGGGTATCAATTGCAAATTTATAAATAATAATTGGCGAATATTTTCAGGCTTCAGCGGATTATATACCAAATATATCGTTTATTCGTTACCTCATAAATTGCAGTATTTGAGTTGTCCTCCTAAGATATTCAGATTTCAAGGATGTTTCAGGTTTACCTCACTCACAAAAATATAATTCTCTTATCCACAATAATTATTTCCATTTGATTTTTTTATCGCTTGCAAAGTTTGAGAACGGTTCGCTCATCCATTTAGCAAATATTCCAATCTTGAAAGTAAGTAATTTTTTAATTATGTTTTTTCGCATTTCCTTATTTTTTATAATAATTTCAAAATTATGAAGGAAATCATGGAAATATACAGACTCATACCTGGATACTATAATTAAATTTTTTTCAAGCGATGATGAAATTCCAAAAAAAATTCTATAAAAAGTCAAATAAACAGCAAAAATAGAGAAAGGTGAATGATAAGCATACTAATTTTTTTCAATAATTTTCCAAAGTTCAGAGGTTTTTGAAGATTATGTTATATGAACTAAGGATGATATGCATGCATCAAGTTGGTTGTACATTTGCTTCTCTTTTTCTGAGATAACGTAGATGGCATACGAAATTGTATAAAACAAATTTTTCGAAGCTTATGTGTAGAACAATATGAAATAATTACACCCATTCAGCAAGTTTTATAACAGATTCTCTTCAAACGTACATAAATGTTTCACATATTTAACAAATTCATAATGTATCATATAATCTATAAGTAATATTTGCACGAACAAGATATTTGAATAATGTCTGCGTCATGACATCTCAAATTTCAAGACGACTAGCATTTTATAATAATAAACTTGCCCATTTCTAAGGGTATGATGGTGGATTGAAATGGGAAGTTGTAAAGAGGAGATGGATGGCAACATCGAAACTCGCTTTTCATCTTTCCGTTTGTATGAGAGTTTTGAAAACATCATATGAAAATTAGTGACAAAATTAATGATACATAATCAACTTTTATCATCGAAATATAATAGTTTAAAATCATATTGTGTCCCCTAGTATAAGTTGGGGTCACTATATTTGTGAATCCGCTGAACTTCCCAGCTAGAACAGGAGGATCATGTTTTGACATATTACTTTGTAAAACTCTTGCTTCTTTTAAATGAAAAAAGGTGTTCCGAATTAGGATCAATGATTAATTTGTGACCAATCACTCTTTTGTGACACATCGCTGGTCTATAATCGAGCAACAAACTCGGAAAACCTCCCCACCTCCCCCTCCAACAAGGAAAGGCAGTTCGAGTTGTAACCGATCACTATTTTGTACTTAACCCTCCTTCTTTGATTGGTCGGAATATTAATACTCCTTTTCTTCCTTCGAGTGGGAGTTGAGTGAATGTAGGCTGTGACCATTCTAGTGCTATTTTACCCTCCCAAATCGCGAAGGGGTTTCAAGTTGAATCTAGCCACTCTGTTGGGACCATCACTCTGCTCTTTACGCTGTAACTTCCCCTCTCCGTCTGTGAGCAGGGGAGGAGGTTCTTCAATCACTTTTATGCGATCAACTAATATTTTATGATCTTTCACTATACTAGGCTTCCCTTTCCTTCAAACGTAGGAAGAGACTTCGAGATGTGACTCATCATAAGAGAGTGTTTGGTTACAAGAGAGTGATTGGTCACAACTCAAACCCCCTTCCCTCGTTTGAAGGAGAGGAGGAGTCATAATATAGTGACTAAGCATAGAAGATGTTGCTAGCTCGCTGAACAAAGACCCGACAAAAAGAAGATTGTAGTTAGCAACGTAACTCGGCTCGACTATATAGCTAATATATTGCAGCAAATTACATACTACAATTCTCATAAGGATGAATGGTCCTTTATTCTGCGCAGAATCAAATCCTCATAAGGACAAGAGAGATCATTGACATCAATTGTTTTTGCTGAATTCCTTGCGTTAGAGTATTATTGCCGATAGAAGTTTTTGACCTCTTTGCAGCAATCTGCGAAGTATAGAAGTTAGTACTGAAAATAGGTGCCCCGAGATCAAGTAAGGAGTATTCACCACAACCTCCTTCCATCGATTTTTCCTCTACACCTTCTTCACATGCTTTTCATCATATTTTCGTTGTTACATAGACAATTTTTCGATTATTTTTGTTGCGGATTTATTTAGCAGACGGAATGTCTGCAGAAGAAGTCTTTATCTAGGAGCTTTGCTCGCCCTTATAGCATTCGAATTCTCATTAGTATAACCGGAGCCACCTAAGGAGATGTTTTTCGAATTTCAAGGTAATCGATCAGTAATAAGCTTCAGATCTTCAAATAATTCCTTGCTCCACAGTAAAAACCTGAGGGTGTACTTTGTTGCAGGTAGAATCTGAACGATGTTCACTAAACCCCACCCGAGGCCAAGTGAAGATAAAATGCATGCTGTCCCGGCTTGTCATGTAAATACAGTCAGCTGACTCAAGAGGAGAGCATGCACGGGTTTATGACCTAAACATAGCACGCATGTATGACGTGATCGAATATCCAGGATATAATACAAATCGGTGGTCCTTACATATAAATGAAATGATAGTGAAATAATAGTCTGCTTTGCATGCATGCAGGCTACCTGCATGTATAGAGTTGTGGTCAAATATTACAAGATGCAAATAACTCACCTTGCAGTGTCTATACAGACTATGGCGTATGATCGAAAAAGCTGTCAAAAATTCCGTGACTCAATTTTCGGAGGCTCAGAACCCCAACTGGGTAGCATGAGCCACTACCTAGGGTACTTTTTGTTGCAGGTAGCTGGTACCCTAAAACGGGTGTGCCATTCACACTTTGTTCTTAGTGTATTCGTTATCCATATGAAAAATTCTTGTGTCCATGAGTTTCCTTCTCCTACACATTATCACACTTATAACCACACTTATCATGATTACTGAAAACTCCGTGTTTTAAAAAAGTCTTCACTTGCACTACCTGAGGCGTGATACGTATCAGATATTTTGATTTTGAGGTGAGAATAGACACTGTGAGAGGCTGCTCACATCAAGATTGCTAGCTTGCGAGGCAAGCACCTTCCACCTTCCACCTTTTGGAAGCAGTTTTGCAAGATAAGGCTTTAATGCTGTAGAACTTCCCCAGAAGCGAAAAGCTTCTTCAAAAGCACCCAGTTCTCAACAGGTGACGTCAGAAACGAATTAAACAGTCATATGCAGAACTCCCATTATTTAAGGCTGAGTTATTACGGTTCCTGAAGTAGGATTCACTTTAGGAAGATTGTCAGTTGTTGAAGAATTCGAAAGAATATCGCGCAATGAGAATGTGCCTAGCAGCACATCCTATCTCAAAATGTAATGTCATTTTTTTTCTCAATCCAATATCTTGTGGAAATTGTTGGAAAAATATTAAATAAATATCGTTCATTCATCATATAAGTATTCAACTACTCGCATGTGCAACCGCCTGAGTCAGAAAAAAATGATTTTTACAAGGTTGGATGTATTCTTCTCTGTAGTCTGTTCGTAATCTGTAGACACGATAACTTCCAGTAGAAAGATCATATCAGATTCAGCTTCGACACAATTCTTTAAAGCCGAAGAAGAAAAAATAAAAAATGCGGTTTTCGACCAAACTATGCAAGATGGAGAAAAACATTGTGAAGAAAAATTATTTATTTATTTATTTCGAAATGTTAATCTTGAGAAGATCTACAAAGTCGCATGTGACTATTCATTGATCAGACGTACAGTTTATGTTTCAATCATGATAACATACTTGGAAAAAGGACGGATCCCCATTTTGGGCCAAACTACGACAGACGAGAAGGAATATCAAAGAGAGAAATTGTTCACCTCAAAAAGGTCTACACATTTTACTCGAATTATTTTTTGATAAGAACTATAGTTTTTTGATTATGATAATGCTATTTAAGAATGGAAAAATCTATTTGCCAACAAAAATATGCCAGATATGAATATCAATTTTTGCTAGTGTGTCCAAAATATGTTTCTTAAGACCGATAGAGCTCAATGTGCATTCATTACAGATTTTTTTTCATTGAGAATTTGAACAAATTCATTATTCTTCTAGAAAGGGGAGGTTTTCAACAGTTTTCCGATGTTTATAAACTTGTTAGCGGGCAGATGATTTTGTTTGAAGATGCATCATTCTATGTACTACACTAGAATCCTGTGAGTAGTTCAGCCTCGGGCGTTGCAATCAAACGGCTCTAGACAGTTTTCGTGAGCGCTTGAACGTAAACATCCTTTGCACACGGCCAGAGTGGGGCGTGACGAGCGGATCTCTCCAAATCCTTTAGACCAGGGGTGCCCAACGCGAAGTTTGCGTGCTCCTCCTTTCTTTCCCTTCTCCGAGCGCCTTATCGACAATTCTCTCCTCGGTCCGCCACGGATTTCGTCTGACTAAGCCTGACCACGCCTACTTGCGCGCACTGTTCACACAGCCCTGCCGCCAAGGGACTCCTTTCCACATCGCGACCACCGCATGAACGCATCCAAGTTGGCAAGAGAAGGGATTGACGAGTGACACTCATTCACACCGTTGCTCACGCGTTGGACACCTCTGCTTTAGACCGTTTCGTCAACGAGACCAATTCTGAGGACAAATTCCAGTGAGACAAATCATGCGATCCCAGTCATCATTGTGTTTCAATTCCTTTATCATAATTATACTATATACATGTTGGGAATCTACCTCCTAGGTTTAAAAATTAACTTTCCTTGTTGAAAATTTACGCGTACAATTCAACAATTCATAGGATACAGTTGGAAATCTCATTCGCGGGTTGGAAATAAATTGATTTTATTGAAAATTCGACAATTTTTGAAAAAAATATCTATTTTTGTTTTGAAAAAATATCTTTCCGGGCTGAGAATTTATTTATTGTAGTATAAAATCGAACCACCAAGTTTGAATCTGAAATGATCCTTGAAAATTCGTAGTCGTCGTAAAAAAATGAATTATATCAATTTGTTCATAATATTCGAAGATCTTCCAGAATGCCGTTGATTTCCTTGAAATCTTACGAAACCGGTTGATTGCCTAAAAATGAAACGATTCGTTTGAAAACTTCACTATTTGATGAAAAGTATTTTTTCTATTTAAAAAACATATTTCTAGATTGATAATTGAGCTTTTTTGCAGATTATTTATTTTCTTGGCATCAAAGTTCATATATTACGTAATTTTTTTGTGTATAAAATAATTCAATCTATCTGTTGAGTTCATAACCAATTCATATCCATATGATTACATAGCAGGCAGATATATAAGAGGAACTCAAAAGGTGAGGAAAGGCTTACAGCTGCTTCCATTCCACCGACCAGAGCTTGCATTTCAGATTATTCATTTCTCATCAAATTCCTGATGAAAACAAGATTCGATTTTATTAATAAGCGGCCATGATGATGTGCTTAAATCAGTATATGAGCAAAGTTAATGACTAAATAAACAACAAACTGAAAAATATTAACAAGCGTCTGAGCTTTGGGATTTTTAATCAACGCTGAGCAGAATTGTGATTCACAAGTCGTTTACAGAAATCACTCCAAAATTTTGTGACATTAGTTTAGCGGGACCTAATGGAGTTTCAGCGATCAATTCATCAATCAATGTGAATACTTCACCGCTTCTCATGTTTATACCCGCCCGGTATCTACGCCGGTCAATTTCAATATATATTCCACGAAGAACTGTATTTTTCTCTAATATTGCAACAACGTCACCTGCAGATGTTGTTTATACTTTCCGCTCTTCGGGAGGCATAGGTACTAGTCTGTTATTTGCTCCTTACAAGTAAATTGGTTTATCAGCAGGAAAAGTGTATCTTCGAATCTCAAAATGCTGGTGCGTATTGGTTTGAGGAATAAGCCGAATAAGTCCCAAATGGGCAATATCAAATCCCAGTATGCGTAAAGAACGGTTCCTATGAGGAGACCTGGGTTCAGCAACAAAAGGAGGAGATCTGATTCTGACCCGAAGGGGAGGATCAGAAAAAGGAGCAGACCTGGCTGGAGAATGATGTCTGCTTGGAGAATTAGGAGTTACGAAACGAGGAAGACTAGGAATAGGGTCGCCATTGGGTAAACATTCGAACTGCGAACCTAAATCTGGAAGCAAGAACAGAGGAGTTTATTTTTATTGAACTGTATATTTCCCTTAGGGAGAAAGATGCAAAACTCCTATATCAAAATCATATTTATGAGGGAAGTTGTGAATGTGTTCTTATGAAATACAGTGACAAGTTGAGACTATAACTTATTTCGTATACACTTGTGTTTCTATAAAAAATTTATAGTGAATTCCAGGAAAATTATTTCAATACGGATCAATAACAAGAAAATCTTCCCAAATACTGAAAACTTATAACGGTGCAATGAAATATTTCCAGGCTCCGCAAAAGCAATTAAAATAAATTAACTGTGATTATCAAAGTTTTCACTGACCCGACGACCTACTGCCGTATTCATTTGCTTTCGCGTCTTTTCTAATAAAATAGTAAGATTTTGACAAGAATCCGGGGTCTCGCAGAATCCTTAGATCGATAAAATTACAAATGACTTACCCGTGGGCTGAGGAAATAAATATTCACATTGTAATATTCCGGAATGGAGGAATGCTCCTGTAGCAGAACTCCGAGCGGAGCTGACAGGTTCACTGTGTAAGGTCAATGAGAATGCAGTTGTGCGGCAAGAGAGCAGATCACCCGAGTGAACGCTGCTTACGACATTTATCGGGACTGTTACTTATCGACGTATCCAGACCCAGCGAAAGTTTGAAATAAAAACGTGAATTGTAATTTCCTGTGAAGATATTTTAATAGTTTCGGCAGGAAGATACCATCTCCAAAGGCACCAATAATATGGATAAACAAATTTGAAATTGTTTTTAAATATGGAAATCTAGATAATATTTATAAAACTAACAATTTTGAAATAACAAAGCTCCCGACTGAAATCTCTGCCAATTTATCTCCAAAGCTATCAAATCTACCCCATTCTACAATTTCAGAAGTAAGTTACTGTACATTGTATGAAGCTCATTTATTCGCTGAATTGTAGGTTTTGAAATAGCTAAATTTGCCAAATTTGGGAACAAGCCCCTCTGCGAATTGGTTCATAAATGTCTTAAAATATCCTGATACTCAATTATGATTTCTAAATTGCTAAATTTATAACATTTGCAATTGTGGATTCTAAATGCATTTTGTCGTCAGGAAGAAAATTTCAAAAATGCGAAAATGATCATGTTTGCAATTCTGGAATTGAAAAACTGGTATCTCTGCTCTTCAGGAAATTCATTATTCATCTAGGCGCCACTAAATGAATCCGCATATTGCTAAATCGACAATTTTCGCAATTCTGAAATTCAAAAATTCAAAAACATGACCCACTGCACCTTTGTTTATAAATTTCCCAAAATCATCAAGTCACCGAAGAATAAATTTAAAAATTTCAAATTTGTTTATAAATTTCCAAAATTATCTGATTACTAGAGAATGAATTCAAAAATCGACAAATTTAATAAATTTACAATTGTGCCATTGTTTAACTAGCCTCCCTGCGCATTTCTTTGTGAAATCTAAATCCTTTTAGTCGACAACAAATAAATTTCTGAATTACCAAATTTTTGACATTTGCAATCCTGAATTAACTGGCCCGTCTGCAACTTTGTTTGAAAAATTCTAAAATTATCTTATGACAGAATTATGAATTGCGGAATGGGCGAATTTATTACATATGAAATATTTGGCATTTTTTAAATTTGTTTCTTGGCGGCTAAATGGATGTAGTCAAACGAAGTTGCAGACGGGCCAGTTAATTAATTTCAGGGTGTCAAATATTATATGGTCCATTTTGCAATTTAGAAATACATTTTCTGTCGACTTAATGGATTTAGAATTCAGGGAAAAATGTCGAAGGGATCAAGTTTAAAAATTGTGTAATGTTGCACATGTTATAAATTTGTCAATTCCGAAATTTGTAATTCGTTTGTAAGGTAATTTTAAAAATTCATAAACAAAGTTGCAGATTGGCCACTCAATCAATTCCAGGATTGCAAATGTGAAGAATTTGGTAATTCAGAAATTTATTTATGGGCGACTAAAAGAATTTAGAGTTCACAAAGGAATGAGCGGGGAGGCTAGTTAAAAAATAATACAATTGCAAATTTATTGAATTATTCGATTTTTGAATTCATCCTCTAGTAATCAGATAATTTTGGAAATTTATAAACGAATTTGCAATTTTGAAATTTATTTTCCAGTGAATTGATGATTTTGAGAAATTTATAAACACAATTGCAAATTTTATAAATTTAGCAACTTAGAAATCATAATTCACTATCACGATATTTTTAGACATTCATGAACCACTTCTCAGAGAGGCAAGTTTCAAAATTTGGGAATAGATTGCTGTTCTGGATTTTAGATGAAGGTCGAACTTGTAGCAAAAATTCTAGAGGGTCAAGTTTTGGTATTCTAGAACTTAAAATTTGACAAATTTAGCTATTTCAAAACCCACAATTTAGCGAATGAATGAGCTTCATACAATTATCAGTAACTTGCTTCGGAAATTGTAGAATGGGGTAGATTTAATAGCTTCGAAGATATATTGGCAGAAATTTCGGTTGGAAGCTTTGTTATTTCGAAATTGGTAGATTTATGGATATTATCTGGATTTCCATATTTATAAACAATTCCAAATTTGTTTATCTATATTATTAGTGCGTTTTGAGGCGGAATCTGCCTGCCAAAACTATATTTAAATATCTTCCCAGGAAATGACGATTGACGATTTTATTTCAATCTTTCGCTGGGTCTGGATACGTTGATAAGTAAGAGCCCCGATATGTCACTTGTTATCTGTAATTTTGTAATTTTTCGATAAAAGGATACGGTCGTCAGTGACGTACCTATCAAAAAAAAAAATTCAAAGTCGAAATTGTCCAAAGCCCTTGAGGTTTGCCAATCTAACGGAAGTTGGGAGCAAATCAACTTCATTCTAGGCTGTTGTTACGTTGGAAACCCTGATAGCATCCGAATATTCAAGGAAATGATTTCTCACCTAATATGCGTCCTCTAATGCGTCCAAATGCAACGTTGCCGAATCGCTCGTTAATTTTTGTCTACAAGATGATTGAAGCGAAATTCCGACATGCACAGTCGGGAGTGTACAGTTTGTGCACCTTCAAGTTTTGACGTGCGCATTCGGGAGTAAACCATCTGTGCACTTTTGAATTTCACCGTGCATAGTTCGAAGACTACCATACATGACCACTCAAGATATTAAGTGCTTCGAGAGCATATAAGCTAGTATAAGTATTGCAATATACTACGCAGGTTCAGTACTCTGAATTATGAGGAGATTAAAATTGCTTGAGCTTCGAAATTTCTAGATACAAAATTATCAGAATGCAAAATTTTTGCTTAAATATGGCAATAAAAAATGTCTTATGACAGACAGGTGTAACTATTTACGGAAAAACAACCTGAAGGTAAAGCTTCTTGACACGAACAATAAATTCGAGGTTAGTTTCAGATTTTCGTTGGCCTGTTTCATTATCCTGTTACTTATACTGGATTCAAATGAAACTATGATAAGAAAAATTGTATATTGTATTTCAGTTTTGAAAATCACTCGATCAGTGAGTTTTGGAGTTTGTAGATTGAATTGTAGAAGTTATTGGTAAAGACACGTATGTTGTAATTCGAGTTTATAATTCGAGAATGTACATTTGTCGTAGAAAAATATTGTACAATTTTAGTAAAGCCAACGTTTCGAACAGTCATACAGTTATAAAATATACCTAAAATCATAGATATACAATATTGTTGTATTCACCAATAGAATTGAGGGAAACTGCCAATGATAGGACGAAGGTATAAACATTCTTCATATTCTCTTATGTAAGGAAAAACTGATTTACGTGTATCAATGGAGAATTTAACGAACAATGATTGGAGAATATTTTTGGGCTTCATCGAATCATGTGATACGTATATCTTTCAGTCATAACCTCATAAATTTCAGGCTTCAAGTTTTTCTCCTGAGGTATTAACGTTTCAAGGATGTTGCAGAGTTATCTCATTCACTAATGGGTATTTTTCTAATCCCCAGAAATTATTTCTATGAGCTTCTGAACATTACTCGCAAAGTTCCAAAACGATTTGCTTACCCGTTTCGAAAATATATTATTCTGAAAATTAAGTGATTCGACATAAGCTCTGAATCAGGATAGCAAGAGTATTTGACGGATATTCTTCTTTGATAATTTGGCAACAGATGGTCTTAATATTATTAAAACTTCTTGCGAAATTTTAGATTCTATGCTTGCTCATTTCTCGGAGGGAAGCATAAATATGAGGAAAAATAAATGATTCTGCAATGGAAGGTGTACAGAGTGTGACGACACAGCAATTTAGGTTGCTCAGGAGCGTACTATCAAGAAGCGCTTCAGACACTATATGGCCGTATGTACTATGGGCAGCGTCAAATTTTCAAGTCTATAAAAACCAGGCAAATGCTATATTTCAACTCCAGTATCTTAAAATGATGAGGAATCATACGACTAGCGTCAAACAAAGAATATTCGATCCATCTTTGCATCACCTAATCATTCAATAATGGTCTGTAAATTATCAGAAATTTTTTTGGAAATGCACGGATTCATGGACGAATCGATTTATTAAAAGTGTACGGTGATGGGGGAAAGTGCACTCCCTTAGAGTTCAGGCACATTTTTCCGCACCCGTGTGTATCTCGAAGCAGTAGCCTGTATCCGTGCACGGTTACCGAGGTAACCATCAGTGCGTCCGCTGTTTTTCCAACGGTCCAACGATCCTTCTGAGGTCATCAGTTAGATGCCCCCATTTGTCGCACTGTCCTGGGTTGTGAAGAAAGTGCATGCGAGAGTTACGTGTTTGTTACTCGAAATCGACTAGAAACTACCAAGCATTAGGAACTACCAAGTTACATTAGGACCCTCTGCAAATAAATCGCTAACTCTCTTTTCACTCTTCTCAAACTTGACTAGTGATCCCCAAGCATAGCCTTCCTGACATAGGGCATCTAACTTAAGATTTTGAAAGCTCTTCCCGAGGAGACCTAAAGTTAAAGGCTTGTTTTGAACCATCAAAGCCCTTATAAAAGTACATGGAAATATTTCCTTCTGTTCGGAAGCCTGTCGCGTTATCGGCGAGCTTCTGATATCCTGTATATTGATTTATCTTCGATGATTAGAACATTTAGGAAAGATTTCTGGGACATCCTTTCACCAACCGGGAATAAAGTAAGGCAAGAAGTTAGTTTTCTTATAATATCTTGTTCATTTATTCGAGTTGCTCCGTAATCCTTGTGAAAAAGGTTTGTGTTCATGGGTTGCGTTGTCCTGCTCACTGTGTATTCCAAGTTTTGTTCTCTTACATCACCTAAGGCTTGATTAGAATTTGAATGTGGAATAAGAAAAGACACTGCGAAAGGCTTCTATCGTTGAGCTTTCATCGTCATTTGAAAGAACACCTTCTTTAAGATAGTTAACTTTTAAGGTATCACCTGCTGAAATCAGTTTTGCAAGATGCAGCTATATTGCTTCTGAACTTCCCCAGGAGTCGACTTATCAATCATGTTTTGATAGACCTTTTCCTGAGTGAAAGAGCTTGCACTTCAATTCAATTCGCTATTTGCTAGAACGAAGTAACAGTCGTAACAGGATTCAACTCGAACTGTATCTTTAGCTGTTGTAGGCGCTTTGTCTTCAGAAGGTGACATTAGAGATGAAGTTGAACAGACAAAATCAGAATCATTGTCGATTCCGACTTAGCAATGACTAGATATATCTGAGCTCAAGGTGGAGCTGGGAAGTGATTCAATAATATTATATCGATTTGTTTTAGAAAATAAATTTACTCGAAGAGATTTTCAGTTAATGAAAAATTCGGAAGAATATCCCGTTTCTCGGAAACATTCCCTACGCCATACAAATGACATGTTATTCAATGAAGAATCGTTTGGTAGGGAAAAAATCAAAGAACTTCAGCACTTCCCGCAGACTTAACATCAGTCGCATTTGATTGGATGATTGAGGAGTCGATGAACACAAACTTGACACAATCAAAGAGTTCCAATATTCTTAGGGCCGAAGTCATGTACAACAAATGCTAATAGGAATGTAAATGCTTTAAATGATCAGACTAACATTGAACCAGAAAGTGCATTATATGCATTCATATAGGTACAATGGAGAATCCTGGATTGGAAAATCGTGACTGCGCTTAAGATTAACGGATTGAGATTCCAAGAAAGCTTAATTATTGAAATGAGGATTTCAGAATCCATTGAGTTTCGAATTTTAATTGATAAGTCATACCCGTTTTTCTTCTAGAGCATCCTTCTCACAGCAAAGTCGTGATGTACCCTCAAAACTTCTCCTCCTTCTTGTACGAAAAAATTGGGAAACAAAGTTCCTAAGGAAATTCATCATGTTCTACCTAAACACGGACAGTTTTTTTAATAGTATTTTCTTCACTGTGTTTGGGCGTACAAACAACTTCTTTTGCTTGATAATTATTATATCTATTCTATATGAAACATGCTACAACATCTCTCTGTTTTTCTCATAATTCGCCGAAAGTGTCGAAGAAAAATTGAAATAAATCATAATATATATTTAATTTTTTCTGAAATAGACCATTTGTGCAAATCATTAGCTACCCTTTTTTCTACTTCAATATACGTACGGGGATCCTTCAATTCTATCCAGATTTTTAAAGATGATTTCCTGACCTATTCCTGCAGCTATTACGCAGCTCTACTCAGCTATATTCTCTGCTTCAAAACCTGATCCTCTTGCATATCCTTTGTGGGTATCAAAAGCCATTGGCATACAATTTGGGCAACCACGCAACTTGTTCAGTTTCTGCGATCCTACTTCAGTGTGCAAAGAACCTGTAAGTAGAAATATCAGTGAATTACATTGAGTGAAAAAAGCAGACTATGAAAGTCAGTTTGAAGAGTTCATCTAAACATTTCCGATACAACAGAAAGAGAAACTAACCTGCAAAAGCTTGAGTATTAGTATTGGAAAATCATTACATACCCAAAACTTTACTCTCGCGCTATTTTCCTGCCTGCACTGAACTCTTTCGTACTAGCCTCAAGCTTCGCTTGATTCGGCGTTTTGTAAATCCGAGGAAAAAAATAGCTTCTCTACAATCACCGCACATCGTTCTTTTATCGAGGAAACGTAATTAAAAAATATGTCTCCTATCTACGGGTTCTATTTCCTAATAACGATTTTTTCTCAAAATGCGCCTCACATATAAAAACAATTGCAAAATTAGCAGCCTTGTGATAATGCCGGGCCAGACCAAATGGAGGTATTTTCAACCCCACATTCTTCCGACAGGTCATCTGTTTGATAGAGTCGAATTCCACCAACACAATAACAAAAGAGTATGATAAAGTTGACTTCACATATATGATTAATTTTTTTACCAATAATTTTTATTGGAGTCTTATCCCAATCTTTCAAAATATGTCCACTACCATTACTGTAAATCTTTTGCTTCAAGTCAAAATTAAAAACCATGTTTTTCTTCTCCATTCATAAATGATGGGCCATAAGATTTCTGAAACAACTTTACCGTGGTGGCATTTTAATTAAAAAGAGTCCCAATTCATTTGAATTACACGGGAAAATAAAGTTTCTTATATTCATGACACAAATATAAAAACAGCGGATATAGAAGACCGTTCAGTGAAAGTCGGGTCTTGTGATGTGATTAAATGATTGATTGAAAAATTATTTTTGGCGAAATTATCATTAGTATTACACAATAATTTTTGCACAAGTATACACATAATCATTTAAATACACTCAAATACAAGATAGCACGCTTAATGGGTTTGGGAATTCCTTATCGCTGAAGAGTCGAACCTCAGCTGCTCATACTTAAAGTCATCTAGCTCAAAGTCATCAAGGAGCACGATGCAGGGTCTTATGTGTTGGATATAGGCACTCCTCTTTTCCAACAATAGACTCTATCCTCCTTGAAGCGTTTATCAGAGCAGGATTGCGGACAACGCCATAAGAGCGGCAAAGATATTGGTAAAGCACTCTCAAGGCAGCATTGGGTCTGTACGAATACATCGTTTCTGCGTGAATAAGACAATTCGATAGTATATGCCATAGGTGCTCAGGAAGTTTAGGACACGCCCTGTACTTATCGCTGGAAACCTCTTGACGTAATATGCTTCTACGATATGCTAAGATGGAACTTTCACCGTCCTGACATGCAAAAATGAAACTCCGTTTCTGGATTGAGTCTAGATGATTTGAGAGGAGCAACCGTTAACTCATGTGACAAGGATTAATATTCTACAATCCTGTCAAAGTTAACGTGCATCACCTTGTCTTTATGTTGTTTCAGGAAAATTTTGAACTCCGCTTTCTTCACCTGTGCTTTGAGAAGTGAGGCATTTTGATGGAGTACTAAACTTTTCTCACACCTGATGTTGAAGTTCAGGCTGAGAGTTTCAGCTGCCTGCCCCGCGGCTTCGTAGGGGAACGCTTCTTCCCCACTCCTTTCGTGATTCCTGACGTCATCAGCTTTGACATTTGTGATATAATGTAGTTTATAACATGTCGTTCACGCTTCACATCACGCTCAGGGATCATATTAGGCGCTCTGTCCTTTTGACGTTTTGTAGTTTTGGACTACCTATAATATGGATTTCCATTTGGAAATTGAATTCGAAATGAGATCATCAATTTTTCAACTGAAATAATAAATCTTTACCAACAAAAATGCATGCAGATGTTCTTCATTGAAAAAACCTGAAAAGAAATGCTTAAGCATATCCATTGAATCAGAACAACCTCATGTTGTTTCAAGTAGGGAAACAATCTTTTAAGATACTAATCTGAGAAACACTGTAAACTATCACATTGACAAGATACAAAAAATGTCACAAAACAAAAAACACGTAAAAATCGAGCAGAAATCCAAGAGCTTCACCGTGAACAAAGTGAATGACTGAAGCAACGAGCATCAGGTTATCAGTGTTAAATAATGCATATAATTATTGATCACGCTATAAACTGATGGAAATCAATCCTGGTGTGTTTCCGATGCAGAATTATTTGGTTTTTACTCTTGTATCTAATCAGATATTGAATTTTTCAAATGTAATACCAAAAATTCCCATCAAAATGAGCATTCCAATAAGAGAACCATTATCTTTTAGATAAAGCATGAAGTACAGTCAAAACCTTTATTATAACACTTAACTATACGCTGCTAACACTTCTTTGCAAAGGTCTTACAGAGTGGCTTCATTCGGTCAAAACTGGCTCTTGACGAGTAGCTCGACTCAAAGGGACCTCAAACGGGGAAAATAAAGCGAGCATCAGGTCGCACTTGACAAACAATAAAGAGTGATGGACCCTTTGTTCGCTTCTACGATACGTGCTGCTATTAAAACTAACTGAACACCGCTAGACAAAGTATAAATGAACCTGAGACGAGTCAAGCGCCACAAACTTATCCTATTAGCAAATAAAACATCCACCGCAGGCAAAGAGGCGCTGCTGTATCAAAACAAACATGGCTGCCTATCGGATGCGGCATGCATATGATTAGCATTCATCTTAATACGGTTATTCAAGTAAAGTTTTATTTAAATGTGATGGAAATGTTGCTACTCTTTCTAAAAATATTGTGTGGTATGCTTTGTAACACCGTCTCCTAGAAACATGATCGGAGGTGGAAGAGCGATCAATTCTGGTTTTATAATCGTGTGTAGAATGACTCACAAAAGGGGAAATAGGATTGACATATTTTCACTGTGCTTACGTACAAGCGGAGTAGCCTCAGAGCCAATTGACAACACAGCACACATTGCCTCCGCGAGTATCGTTTCCCTTTCTATGGTTCCAGGAGAATTCCATTTTTGAGACTTCATAGTAACTTGACAAACTTCTTATGTACTTCTAACTGCTTAATCTGACACAAAATTATTATCGCGTTATTTGAGTGCAACAGGCATGTAAACAATGCTACGGGTATCCCTTAGGCAGCCATGTTGGTTAGTTCACTAGATGGCCATTAGGTCCCGCATTGCAACTTTAGATTCCCAGGCTGGAGAAATTTAGTCAAGAACAAATCTGAGATTGATTCTACATTCGACTCCAATTCGTTTATTCCTTCACCATCTAGGTTACAATTAGATACCGTCAGAATTATTCTCCTGACCTCGACAAAACTTTATCCGAAACTCGTTCAATTTTGGACTATTCCAATGTCTATCCACGACAAATGTTTACTCTCTCTATTCTGTGAGAATGTACTTTCTGCTTTTTTGATATGTGAACAAAATATAGACAGTTTCACTTTAGTGAATATGATTTCAATACTCGCTTACCCTGTATTGTTTCAAGCTGCTTTGATCCATCCATCTTCAGCCAGTCCAATTCCACGAAAGTTGGAGAAATGTGTTCATGCTTCCAAATGTGGTTAACCCACTTTAATGGGATACGGATGTTCCACGAGTTATATAATAAGACCGGGGTTCATATAATCAAGGTCCCTCAATTCACAATTGCCGTTCATCCAAGGGCGCACTTTCTCTTGTACCGGTTATGTATCTGTGGCAGTATGAACCCTATCGAATATACAAGACGATTGAAATATTCCACCGAATCTCCGGCTTTCAAGTTCCGAACGTTCCAACCAAACGAAGCTGACTGATCCAGCATGAAAAAAAATGTTTACAAAAAATCTATTACTTTCTTCTTTGTGAATGGGGCGGAAGCCAACATATCTAGTGTAACCGAAAGCCAACATATGGAGTGTAAACGACATATTTTTGCACACAGGCTTTGATGTTCCGTACTTTTTTACTCTCTTCATACTTTTTCAGCTGACAAGAATTCTAGTTTAGTTCTTATACCTGTAGATTGAAATAAAAAAAAGAAATTGTACAAATGAATTTTGATTTTTTTCGAATAAAGAATAGAAGGAAGGAATGCCTGATAACACTACTTACATTTTCATAATTTATGATGGAAGCAGGTATTATATTCATATGAAACCTGACGTATCCAGTTTTTGTCAAGTTCCGATGTTTTTATACCTCATCAGTGAAAAAAATGTTTTTCCACAGAAACGTATGTCTGTCTGTCCCCCTGACAGCGCAATATCTTCAAAGGGTTTAACAATTTAAATTTCCTTTTGCACGTTGTTCTAGTATCAAAAAAGACTGGCCAAGTTTTTAAGCTCCATCCTCCTATCGCTTATATCGATTGTGTCAGTCATGGAATACTGAAAATGGAAAGCAATTCGAAACAAGGAAATATACTTAAACAATGACAGAGAATCGAATTTGAACTTGATTTTCTCCTGAAAATAAGCAGTCTTTGAATGTGGTTATGAAGTTATTATAACATACACTTATGATAATAAATTTTGAATAGAACATACAAAATTTTGCTTTAAAGAGATACTAAAATCGAGTGCAAAACGCAAAGTACGTGATAAGAATCATGTTGTCAAACCTCAGGGAGCGTGGAGGAATAATCATCCGAAATAATCGAATAACAGTTTGCCGGTGGTATGACCTTCGATTTCTAAGGGTCTTATCGTAACTGTGGAAGAAGTACGAAAACCGAACGCGAAGCGCGAGATGCGCTAGTCGCGTGACCAAGACGCACTCAAACTTTTTACCTCCTAGTTTAATTTTCAAAATGATTTTATGATGTGTAGAATTGATGTTTATGACTCGCTCGAAGAAATCACTCGAAAACTTTTTGGAATTAGGTAATAGGGTCCCAATGGAGTTCGATCGATTTGTTCATTGGTCAAGTCGAATACCGCCCGGCTTACCATATTTATACCCGCATGAACTTTACCCGTTGATTTTTTTATTGATTTCTTCTTCGGTTCGGTATCGACAAAAGCATATTATATACTCCTATAACCAGGGGTATGCCACGCCTCTCATTGTATCCTATAGACAGTTGGTTCCCAACTTGGCTCAGCGGACAAAATGTGAAACTGTGGCGCTCATTGCATTTCGGCAAATTTTTTATTTGAATTTGAATTTGCGATAGAACAACAGTATTAAATCAACAAAAATAGTCACGTGAGTAGTACATGGTTTAACATTTTATTTGATATAATCACGTGGAAATTTTATTATGTAGGTTATAGGTATTAAACAACGATCCATGGTTGAAAATTGAAGTATCCTAGTTAATTTTTTATCATTTCAGTTGAAAATTCATCTTCTTGGTTTGAAAGTAAGCTGTTCCAGTTGAAGATTCATAATGCTGTTCTGAACTTCATCAATTTGGCTGACAAATCAGCTATCTTCTTGGAAATATTTTTTTTGTTATCGTTGATTGATTTTTGTCAATTGTCAGTTGAATTGTTCTAGGTTCTGTAAAGGAATGATATGCTTCTGTAGAAAATTTCAGTATTATTTCCAGACATAATTGATTTTGCAATGTTTTATAGTTGTGTTGAAGAATGTTTAGGACGCACGTCATTCATTGAAATAAATCTTCCCGTTTTTGCGATGAACATGAATATGTTTTTTTGTTTTTGGGTTTTAAGTAAAACAGATAATAAATTCCGATAAAATCAGAAGATATCGTTCGATTCTTATTTGATATTCAAATCAACAATTGGGTGAAATGCGATGAGCGCCACCGTTTCATATTTCTTCCTCAGACACAAGTTAAAAACTATAATCATATTAATCGCGACAGCCTCCTGCCTATAACATTAGTATGCGTGATGAGCCAAATAAGTTGCAGTTGTTCGATATTGAATCTCAGTATGTGTGAAGAATGTTCCCAAGGAGAAGGGACCTTGATCCAGCAAGAAGAAAAGACTTGGATCTGGTACGAAGAGAAAATGACAGGTTCCTGAAAAAGAAACACCAATAAAACAGTCGCCATTAGGTGAACAATCGATCTTTTAATTTAACTCTGCGAGGAGGAAAGCAGAAATAATTTTTTTAAAGTATGCATGTTTCTCAAGGAGGAACATACACAACCCTTAGATCATCATGGTATCTGGGAAAAAATTACAAATCCAATCTTATAAAAAATACAAAAAAAATTCGAAACAATCACTCATCTGGTAGGAATTCCATAACACTCCATACATTGTAGTCCTGATTGCAAATTGATGGTAAATTCGAAGGAAAATAACGTTAAATTTCTTATTGTACCAACATGAAATTTTTCAGACACGACCTAGATTTCTTGCTCCTATATAGATGAATTACGAGAAATACTTCCCAACTACCAGAAGCTCCTATTTGGATACTTCAACATTTTTAGTTCCAACATAAACAATTAAATGCAATCAAATGCAGCTTGAGAGATTCGCTTCCGACCTCCACTCGGATTCTCATTTCAAGGGGCCTCATCCTTCCGATTTCGGATTATTACTGTTTGGTGAACGATGCCATTACTGATGACCTCAATACACAACTTGAGCGTGTCCTTTTTTATGAACTTGATTTATCTTAAATGTTTCTTAGAGTGAACGCATAACGCAATACAGAAAAAAATCTGGATTCCATATTTTAGCCAAGAGAAGACAATTCGTCATAAGTAACTCGATGTATTTATTTTCAATATTGCTCAAACTATTATTATCATACCATGAGGCTGAGTCCCTGACGGGTAAGAGTTACTTGTTTAGTTTGAGCCATTTTGTATTACGAGGAAGCAAGGAATTGATATGGAAAGATTTGGAAATGAAATCGACATGAGAAAGTTTGAGTTGGGAAAGTTTCTTACCCTCCCGGGTAAGCGTAACTTGTTTGCTTTCAGCCATATTATATTACGACGAAGCAAGGAATTGATATGAAAAGATTTGAAAATGGAATGGACATAGAGAGTTTGAGTAAGTGATGTGTAAGGGAAGGAAGCAGGGATAGATATTAGATGGATCATAGAATTCATTGTGGAGTGATTTCATCGTAAGCTCAAAACTCAAGGATTTCATCCCGTGAAGTGTTGCTGGTCTCCCATCGGGCGCCTCCCTAGGTTGCGGATAGGGGAACGCCTCCCGGAAATGGGTGGTACCGGGGAAATCAAATACCCAGGGTGGCCAAAAACCAGATAGGGGAAAAACCCCCGAATAACAAATCAGAGATGAGTGTTTTTCTCAAAGACGAAATATCCCAAGGGAGCGAAAATCTCCCCACCGATTCCGATCGGGTGAAATCCTCGGTGGCCGGTGCCGGCCCTATGGATTTTAGGGGGAGCTAAAGAAATGTGGAGCCTGGCATCTTGGAGAGGAGCCTAAGCGAGCAGATGGAACGCCATAATATGTTTTACGCAGTAAGGAGGCGACTGGATTACCTACAACAGGTTCAAAAGGGGCAAACCATCCTAGAAGACATGGAGGAGTTCCCGACGCTTTATTCCAGAATAAAATGCTGAATATTAAACTGAATTCTGCTGAGGACGGTGCTGAAGACATCGCATACGACTTCGGATTGGGATGCGGAATAAAGATCCGCGCGCTCAAGGCGAAGGGAAAAAAGAAGGAGGTAAAGTCTCAAGGGACCCAAACGGACGAGATCGCTGGGAAATCTCTCGTTCTCACCTAAGGGAAAGGGCTGAGAGAGGCCACCATGAGTCCCTAAGACCTTGGCGCCAGGAAGCTAGCGCAGAAGAGAGCGAAGACTTGGGGACAAACGCTCTTAACTTTGGCCTCAAGCTCAATGGTGGAGGCAACATCTCCTGCAAAGGAGAAGGCGAATTTGAGGAAGAGGGGCAAGAGACGGGGTCGACCTGACGCGATTCTCATCAAACCGTCCGAGGGCTCGAGCTGCGCTCAAGTCCTTCGAAACATTCAAACGACAGTCGAACCGGGCACCATTGGTGTCCAGATCAAGAGAATAAGAAACACAAGAGATAGGGACATCCTCATCGAGGTGAGGAGTGCAGCAGAAGGCAGAACTAAGCTGTCATCTCCAATCCGGGAAGCTGTGGAGGTGGGGAGAGAGTCCACGAGCTCGTCTCTAGTGTCGAGGTCGAGGTGCTTGACCTCGACACACAGAAAGTGGTGATGATAAAAGAAGTCGATGTCAAAGTCAGCTTGACAAAAAAGGCTTTTCGGGAAAACCTAAAAGCCTTTGTTGAGCTAAGTGAGGTGTTGACCGCAAGGCTTTTAAGCGAAGGGCAACCTAAAGTTGGGTGGGTGTCCTGTCAAGTAAGAAGAAAGGTGCGGGTGACCCGGTGCTACCGCTGTCATGGTAACGGTCATAAGCGGATTGCACCGGTCCCGACAGGATGTCGCGCTGCTGGAGGTACGACAAGGCCCACCTTGCTGTGTCCCTACACAGGTCCGTGGAGTACGTAAGTACACCGCACTGTTACCTCTGTGGCACAGCAGGAAAAGGTTCCCGGGTTGACCATCTTCCGGGAACCGCAAGGTGTAGGGTGTACCGAAAGGCGACGCCGAAGGTGAAGCCTCAAGATAAGACCCTGCTAAGATGTCGAAAGCCGACGAGCCCGTTGCGCGACACTGTCGAGCTACTGAGGACGATGCGTATACCTTGGTAGAGTTGAATACAGGAGTTAGGAAAGGCAAGCAGCCAAAAAATAGCAGGACGCCAAGACACGGCGTATTGGCCTTATTACCAGGACTCTCAAGCAATGAGACAAGTGTTTCCGGAGTTCTTGGTTGGCAGGAAAGAGGGGGTTTTAGTCAGTCAAAATCTGACACTTCTGAACCTAGGAATTGCCTACACTGTAGACGATTGCTGGTTTGGGTGTCTAATGCAAGATTTCTCCTCCTACTATAAAAAATCAAGGATGTCATATTGAATATTGTTATTGGATTATTTTGACAATCTGATATTGTTTCTGATACATTTCTATGACGGACAGAGAGGCTGTTAGTACTGGTCATAATAAAATTGAAATATTTCCAGAAAATGGTCATAGTTCTTAGTGTGATTTATTGTTCTGTCTACCTAATGAACCTAACCTAGTTAAAGTAATCTCGACTTTGCTTTTCTTTCGCTTTTGTAATTTTCCTTGCTGGTAGGGATTAAGTCAGCTAGCGTCAAACAATTTGTTAAATATTGAACACTAAAAGTGTTTTTTATAGTGAGGAAACTTTCTACGTAGAGTCCTTCAATGCCGGAAGAATACTTTTAAGATGAAATATTATAGTAAAAAAAGAGATGCTCTGGGCTTCGATTGTATACTCATCTTCAATTTTGGTAACGTTTTGTGGCCATGGCAGTCTACTTCTCTCGTGCCTACCTCAAACTGAGGTTATGGCTTATGCTGTTCTATTATATGCTCTTTCCGATTCATGTGATTGCTCAGGGCCTTCTACTTTGTATGCTGATCAAAATATATTGGACGAGAAATTTGTGTGGAAATTCTCTTTTCTGAAGACTTTTCTGAAAAGTTTGATAAAGTGTTTTTTCAAAGAGACTTGATTAGTGAATTAGATTCAACCAGTCTTCATGTTAGAAGGCTCTGATCAATCACCATCTTCATCGTAGATAAAAAATGACTTACATGAGAAATGATGGAAGTTAAACGGACATAATACCCAAACCATATTTTAACCTCTTGCGAGATTTATCAACTTCTCAAGAACCCTGAAGAAAAAAAATTATACTACATCGATTCAGGAGGATAGAAAATCATATCGCTCTTGTGGCAAAGTCCATATTAGAGAAATCACGTGATCCGAAAGTCAGCACATAAAGGATCATGAGGTCAAAGTCAGGCTAATACATCTTACGCAAACAGCACTAGTTGAGCATTTCAACGGAACGAAACATCGCATTTTTTTCTGAATAAACAACAGATATTGCAAATATAATTTTTTATTCCACAAAACAGAAACTCAATCGGAATCTCGGTATAATGTAATCAAAAAATCTTCCAAGATATTAGAATAAAACTCATTTGCTGGCCGACTGCTGTCTCGAAATAATTTATTCTTATTTTTCAATCAAATATTCTAAACGAACACAAAGTCGAGTTCTATTCTATATATAGGAATCTTCCAATTATTATTATTATTATTTATCAGCATTTGGAACTCGAAAGTTCATTGCCTCATCTACCCGAGACCGCCACGCGTCC
>WSXT02155977.1:0-10167 GCA_011762715.2 Neuroterus valhalla | reverse complement strand
TAAATTTGCTTTAAATTTTTAGTTGTGAACAAATAATAAATAAAAATTCGAGAGAATCATATTTTAAATAGTATTGTATTGTTTCAAGTAAATTATTTTTGTTCTTTTCCTAATGTTGAAAAAAAAATTTATTAAAACAAAAAATCTGAATTCATTCAGTGAAATTTCAATTTTGGATTTTCTACTGAAATTATCGATCTTCAACGCAAAAACTGAATTTTTAGGGAAGTAGTTCAACTTTCAACCAAAGCGTTAAATTTTGGACCTAAAAATATAAATTTTTAATAAAAAATATAATGGTTGATATAAAAAAAATTTTTTTGTTATGAATAAAAAACAATCTAATTCAACTAACAATCCAATCAATTCAATCTAATTCAATCTAAGTGAATTTCATTCAAATCCCATTCAGTAAAAAATTAAACATTTCAGAAAAAACCACAAATTTCTAGAACTTAATAGTTTAGAAAAAAACCGCAACTTTTCAGCACTAGTCTAAGAAAAGATAGGTATTAACAATAATAATTTGTTCAAACAATTATTTTTGTTGAACTAAATCAAATTAAATCAAAAATCAAATTTAAAAATTACTTCAAGTGAAAAGTGGGCAAAAAGTTCAAAATTTCAGAAAAAAACTGCAAGTTTCTATCATCAAGCAGAAAAAAAATTATTAGCAATGATAATAAATTGTTTGAATAATTTGTGTTTTAAACATTAATTAATTAATAAACAATTATTTTTGCTAAATTAAATCAAATAATTACCCACTCCAAGTGAAAAGTGTACAATAAGTTGTAAATTCCAGAAAAAACCGCAACTTTGTAGCATTATTCTAAGAGAATATTGTTATGAATAAGAACAAATTTTTTAAACAATTCTTTTGTTAACTCTAATTGATTATTACCTCGCTCTGACTTAAACGTTGAAAATAAGTTGAAAAATTCAGAAAAAACCTTGACTTTCTAAAACCCTTTTCTAGGAGAAAGTTGCTAAAAACAATAATAAATTGTTTAAACAATTTTAATTAATATCTAATTATCATTATAAAGTGGTATTTTATGTATTTGAAACAATCTGCGCTAGAAAAACCGCAAAGAAATCATACTTAGCGCCAAAAACTCGAAAACCCCATTTTTTCTCTTATGGGGGTTTTTTGGGACCCTATAAAACAGAATTATGAGGGTGATATTTGCAAAGTAATATTTTATTGGCATTCTGTGACCAATTGTAAAGAGATATGGTGAATTTTGAACTCCATACATCTAATATTGACATTTCTGAATAAAATGTACAAAAACGTCTTTTTTTCTCATGAGAAACACGTGTTAAACAGGCCATAGCTTACGCATTAATAGTTAGTGCGTGCGCGGCACCCACCAATGTCACATTGGCAATATGCAAAACGAATAACAACGAAGCGCATGAGACTTCAGGGCGAACAACTTCATGCGGGTCGGCGCGATTCTTTATTGTTTCGCACGGTGAGTGCCGCGCACGCACTAACTATTGATGCGTAGACTATGGCCAGTGACGCGCACGAACGATCCAGTCATGTTTTTATTATGGCTGCTTAAGGTATCACTGGCCGTTGCGTGAACATTAAAGAACAGTGCTTACGCAGAATTCAGTGGCGTTTCGCGATTTTATTCCAGTAAACATCAACCGTTGCTGCTTGGGTTTCTCCGTGTACCAAACAATAAAGTATAGAAATAAAGTAGAATGACATAAAAATGTCGAGGAATCCATAACAAATGAAGTCAATTAAAGCTTATTTGAGCTTACAATGTGATTGCATTTGAATTTGGATCAATTGGACCGCAAATAGCAATATTTCCAAATAAAAAATTTGATTGACCTACAAATTGCGATTCTTCCATTTCTGCATTGATTGACCAACATATTCTAGTATTTTAAAATCTAAATCTATTTCGAGAATTCAAAAACATGTGAGTCTGAAACATTTAGAATTCGGTTCACCTGTAGATTCGAATACATTCGAATTGAAAAAAATTCTTACGCAACATTCGCGAAATTGTTTGGCATCGATTGGAGAGGTAAAATTCAATCCCCAAGTGTCATTTGTCATCGTATCCTTCCAATAAACGAAGCATTCCGATGCCTGGCCGATTCTTGTCCCTGAAAAACGATTTCTTTATCATTTTTGGTTAATTCGATAAATTCAATAACTCTTGTTGTTTAAAATTAATTAATAATATAATATTGGTAGAGTGGAAGAAAAATTTGACCTGGTTGGACGAGTCGTACGTCCAGAATCTTGTCGACCTGACTATTATAAGCTGTAATATGGAAGATGCATTCTGGTGAATCCTGAATACAGGTGATATTGACTGGCACCAAATCCTCGGATATTTGTTGCCATTTCACAGATCCGCTGCTGGCGCTTACATGGAAGACTTCAGCCCAAAGTCTGAAAAAGCTTTTTATTTTATTCTTTTCCTGATCAAAAAAATGAAGAAAAAAGTTGAAAGAAGTAGCTGTCAAAAAAGATGGGAAGATATTCAAATTTAGGAAAAAATAGAAGAGGAAGGGTTTAGGCAGGGAAACTATTTTTCAAATGTGGTTATTTGTTTACAAATTTTCGGAAAATACGTAAAAAACTAGTAGGAGTAGAGTAAGTCTAATCTATCTAATTTCTATAACAGAGCAGAGCAATAAAATGGAAAAAGCCTTCAAACTTGATTTTTAAATTAAGAGATTTTCGAAATTATTTTCTTTACAATTTGACGGCATTCCAATTTCCATCATAAAAAAAAGAGGATGAAAGCGAAGCAATTTCTACAATAACCTAGACATGCTAAGCAAGGTGTAGTGATTTAATGACGAAATGATAAGGAGGAAATCGATTTTTGCTTGAATTCCATTTATTGAAGAATTGAAGTAGAGAGTTCCATGAATCTCTTTAAAATCTCTTGAAATGCCATGAAATCTTTAAAATCCTATGAACTCGTTCGGAATCTGACGAAATCATTTGATTTTCTACATATCCATCATGAACACTCATATTCCGTAAATTCCTTCAACAAACTCCTGGTAATATTCTAAAATTTTTTGAAATCACTTGAAACATTCAAAAGTGTATTAAATTGCTTGATAATCAATTGAAATCTCATGAAATATTGGAGATATTCAGAAAATCATTGGAATCTCTTAAAAATATCCAAGAATCCCGTACAATTCTCTTCAATGGTTTTGAATACCGTGGAATTTTCGTGATTCTACAAAATCTGAAGTATTCTTTACTATCCTTCGTAAATGCTAGAAAATATTTTTGAATTCTGTAAAACCTTGAAATCACTCCTAATATTTGAATGATAATAAAGTCTTCAAGATTTTGAAGCGCAGGGCTTGATAATTCAAAATCGAAGAATAAAGAATAATATCTTCAAATTCCAAGGCCTTCTCAATGTCAATCGGGTCATGAAAATTAAACTCCTACTCCCAAATCACAAGAGGAGTGTAAACCGTCATGTAAATATGCCTAACTCATTATTTACTTCTCTAGATTATAAAAAATATTGCTTCTGCCGCCAAGCCTTTGCCGCTCTTCCAGGAACACAGAACCCAGAACTAGTCTCATCCTAGGACCTCCAGAGCATTCTCCTAGAGCTTCCAGAGTCTCATCCTGACGCCTCCAGAATCTCCTCCTAGAGCCGCCGAAGTCTCATCCTGACGCCTCCAGGATCTCATCCTCGAGCCTCCCCCTAGAGTCTCCATAGCCTCCTCCTAGAGCCTCCATAGCCTCCTCCTGAAGCTTCCAGAGTCTACTCTTAGATCCTCCAAGGTCTCCTCCTAGACCCTCCAGAGTCTCCTCCTAGAGCCCCTAGAACCTCCTCCTAGAGCCTCTAGAGTCTTCTCAGGGAGCCCTAGTCTCTATCAAGATCCTCCGGAGTTCTTCCTAGTGTCTTCTCCCAAAGCTGCCAGATTCTCCAATCCTAGAGCATATAGAGCCTTCTTCTTGAGCCTCTAGAGTCTCCTCTGACAGCCTCTTTAGGAGAACTTGCAGAGAATTGAGTCTCTACTCTCAAAGCTTCTGGAGTCCCTAGCAAGCTCCGCCAGAGCTTCACCTAGAGCCTTCAGAGTTTCCTCCAAGAACCTCTTCGGAGGCTCTCGTAGAGACATAAGTCTCTACGAGGTCCTTCATAGTCTTCCCTAGAGCCTCCACCCTGATCTTCCAGAGTCTTCTTTTAGAGCATCTAGAGCCTTTTCTCAAGCCACTAGATTCTCTTTTAAGAGCATCCGGAAGGTTTTTCTCGAGATTTAAGAGTCTCCTCCAAGAGCTTATAGAGCCTTCTTGTCGAGCCTCCAGAGTCTTCTCTGAAAGAATCTAGAATCTTCTACTTGAGCCTCTAGAGTCTCCTCGAGAGCTTCTAAAGACTTTTTCTTGAGACTTTGAGGTCTCATCCAAGAGCTCATCCGAGAGCTCATCCAAGAGCCTTTAGAGTCTCCTTCGAGAGCCTCTAAAGTCTATAAAGAGGTCCACCGGGGAAGGAGGCTGCTAGAGCCTTCTCCTACAACCTTTATATTCTCCCCTCCTACAGTATCAAGAGTCTTCTACGTGAGTCTTCAGAGTCTTCTCCGAGAGCCTTTTCAGAGGCTCTCTTGAAAACATTAGTCGCTACAAGATTCTTCAAAGACTTCCCTAGAGCCTCCTTCTTGATCTTTTAGATCCTCCTCCAAGAGCATTCTTTAAGAGCCCCTGCTTTTCGAGCCTCTACAATCTCCTCAGAGAGCTTCTTCTTGCACCTTTGAAGCCTGGTCCCAAAGCTTCTAGAGCCTTCGTCAAGAGCCTCTAGAGTGACCTCTGAGAGCATCTACAGCCTTCATCTCGAGTATTTAGAGTCTCCCCCGGAAGCTTTTAGAGTCTCCTAATAAGTCCTCCAGTACCTACTCTAGAGCCTTTTCTTGCATCCTTCAGAGTCTCCCCTCCTGAAGCATCTAGAGTCTCTCCTTGAGTCTTTGGAGTCTCCTTCGAGGGCCTCTTTAGAAGTTCTCGTACAAGAGACTTCAATCTCTACGGGGTGCTCCAGAGCCTTCCCAAGAACCTCCTTGATTTCCCAAAGTTTCCTGTACAACAGCCTACGAAGTCTCTTTCTAGAGCATCATCTTGAGCCTTCTAATTCAGCCTTCAGAGTCTCCTCCGAAAGCCTCTTCAGATGCTCTCTCAGACAATAGTCTCTACGGTGTCCTTCCAAGCCTTCCTTAGAGCCTCCTTCTCGACCTTCTTGAGTCTCTTCCGAGAGCATTCTTTTAGAGCCTCTAAGGTCTCCTCCGAGAGCTTCTGCAGCCTTCTTCTTCAGCCTATAGTCTCCTCCTAGAGCGTCCAGAGCCTTCTTCTTGAGCCCCAAAATTCTCCCCCGAAAGCTTCGAGAGTCTCGTAATAAGTCTTTTAGAGCCTACTCAGAGCCTTTTCTTACATCCTTCAGAGCCTCTCCTCCTGAAGCATCTAAAGCCTCCAGAGTCTTTCCTCCTTAAACATCTAGAGTCTTCTACTGGAGCCTCAAGAGTCTCCTTCGAGAGCCTCTTTCAAAGTTTTCGTAGGGACCTAAATCTTTACGGGGTCCTCCAGAGCCTTCCCGAAAGTCTCCTCAATACCCCAAATCCTCCACTAGAATCTTCTATCACAGCCTACGGAGTCTTTATTCCTAGAGCATCTAGAGTCTTGAGCCTTCTCTTGAGCCTTCATCTAGTACTTGAGCCTTCAGGACTCTTCGCAGGAGACTTCCTACGAGTCTTCTCAGAGGCTCTCGCGAAGGTATTAACAAGGTCCTTCAGGGCCTTCCCTATTAGCCTCCTCCTCAATCTCCAGAGTCTCCTCCTAACGGGTCCAGAGCCTTCTTCTTGAGCCTCTAGACTCTCCTTCGAAACTTCTAGAGTCTCTACGAGGACCTCTTGGTCTACAGAGCTTTCAAAGTCTTTTGCGGGAGTCTCTGAAGTCTTTGACGAAGTCGTCCAAAGCCTTCTCCCAAGCCTCCGGAATCTTCCCTTCTGGAGGATTTAGAGCCTTCTTCTTGATCCTATAGAGTTAGTTACCTCCGGAAGTCTCTCTAGAGGCTCTCGTAGAGACTTTAGTCTCTAAGAGTTCCTCTAGAGCCTTCCCTAGAGCCCCCTTCTTGAATTTCCGGAGTACTCTCCTGAGTATCTTGAGAGCCTTCTTCTTCAGCCCCTAGAGCCTCTAGGAGGTCCGTCGAAGCCTTCGCTAATGTCTCCACATAGATCCTCCAGGGTTTCCCTGTAAATCATCTAGAGTTCTCCACAGCTGTCATCTCGAGCAATTGGAACATTTTCTTAGTAGGGCCTCCAGAGTTTTTTTTCTTGAGCATCCAGAATCCCCCCAGAAGGCCTTCTCCTAGGTTCTCCAGAGTTTTCTCCTCGAACCTCCGGAACCTTCTCCTCGAGCCTCTTGAATCTCTTACGAGGGCCTCCAGAAAATGTCCCTAGTTCCTTCAGAGCTTCTTTCTGGAACCGCCTCTTATAGCATCAAGAGCTCATTCTACGTTTTTTTAGAAACTTATTTCTAGGCCTCCAAAGTCTCCTTTGAATGCCCTTAGAGCCTTCTCAGGGTGGCGACTTAACCAGGAGCCCGGGAAAGACCGGGAAACGACAGGGAGATTAATTTTAAAAAACCGGAAATTCATTTACCTCAACCTGGAAAATTCAAATTTTTACTGGTAGAATAAAAGAAATGACCGTTTTATTTTTCTGCATTAAAAAGAGATCTGATCTTCTGGTTCAAAGAATGTACTGTTCCTCAAGTCTGATTCTGTAAATTTTTGAAATTATGAGACAGAAGTTTTATTTTCTCCCATCATAAGAAAAGCCTTCTGCAACTTTCTTGGTCAGTGAAATTTCTTTAGATAACTCAAGTTCGATAATCGAAATGATGATAGTTCAAAAATACAGATAATTATTTTCTCAATTCTTTAAAAAAATTCATTTATTACGTTTGATTCGCTTTTTCCTCATTTATCTGACTAAGGGCGAGGGATTTTAGAAGATAATTATAGTTTTTATTTTGGAACAGGAGATTTAGAAGAGAGGAATTGATGGAAAATCTGCTCTTCTAATTTTAAATTCACCCCAATTTGAAAGTCTCCTTTCCTCATTTTAAATGAAAAAAGTACTTCAAGAAGTTTTTAGAGTAGAACTGGCATTCTGGAGAAGCAAAATTCCTGAATTATTATAGAAAACTGTTTATATTGTTCATTGCAAATTCATCCTCTTTTGTTGAAGAATCAACTATGTACTTGATTTAAAATTAAACTTTTTTCGGAAATTAAATTTCTTGTTGGAGTTGCAATACTTCATTTCAAAATTCATTCCTGGTTGAGATTCTCTCTTTTTTATTAAAAATTAACTCATTCTTTTTTGGTAAAAATTCAAGTATTTAGTTGAACATCGGTTATTAAATTTGGAAAATGGAATTCCTAAATTGATAATTTATGCAATTTTATAACATGCGCCTTGTTTGTAGAAAATTAATCTTCATGGTCAAAAATTCATCTTTTTCGCATGAAATATATCTATACATCAACTGAAAATTTACCTCTTCCAGTTTTAAATGGGAAATTGATCTTTTGTAAATCATGATTGGAAAATTTGGTTAAAACGTTTGTCTTTTTTAATTCTTTTTCATTAATAATGTGTCCCCGAAGGGTTTCAATAACTTCCATTCCTTGGATGATTTCGTTGAATATTTATATATTTTGTTAAGAAATCGATTTTTTGGTAGGAAATTATCTTTTGCTTTGAAAGTTAATTTTATTGTTTGAAAATTATTCTTTATTAATTATAATCCGAGTTATACAGTTAAATATTTTTCGTTTCAGTCGAAAATGTTACTATCCCATTTTTTATTAAAAATGATTATTTTTGTAGTTCGAAATTCAACCGTTTTGTTGAAAAATTATATTTTTTGGTTGAAAATTAATTTTCCGTGAAAAATTCAACTATTTCGTTTGAAGGTTCATCATCTCAGGTAAAAATTGGTCTTTTTGGAATAAAATCCTACTTCTATAGGTAAACATTCACAATTTTATTTTAAAATTCGTCATTTTGTTCAAAAATGTAACAACTTGTTTGAAAGTTAGTTGCTT
Organism: Neuroterus valhalla; assembly: GCA_011762715.2. Lineage (NCBI taxonomy): Eukaryota > Metazoa > Arthropoda > Insecta > Hymenoptera > Cynipidae > Neuroterus > Neuroterus valhalla. The sequence continues at coordinate 2,053 of WSXT02155977.1, read as the reverse complement.
TATTGTTGAAAGTTTTTTTCTAATAAGCAGTTTTTTTCAACTGAAAATGAAACTTTTTCCAGTTGAAAATTCCATAGTTGTAGTTAAGAATTTATTTCTTTAGTTTATCAACAATTTTTTCTCTTGAATCCAAGTATTCTAATTCTATTTAACATTGTATCTTTTTTAGTAAAAATTAATTAATCTGCTCGCAAATTCAATTCTTTCAATTGAATATTCTTTGTTTCAGGTAAAAACTCTTATGTTTTGTTTGAAATTGGTTTTTAAACTAAAACTCTTACTCTTCAATTTTCAGTTGGAATCTATTATTTTTCAGTTTTAAATTCAACTATTCTGTTGAAACATTGTATTTGTTCGTGGAAAATGAATCTGTATATTCGAAAATGAGTCTTCTTGTTTGAATGTAGACTTCCATAGTTGAAAATTGTAGTACTCCAGTTTAATATTCATCATTCTAGCTAAAAATTCATCACTTTGGTTGAAAACTAAACTTTTATGGAGAAAATCTTCTCATTAATCTAAATTGATTTCTTTTAACTGTTAGTGCAACTGTTCCAACTCATGTAAAAAAAAAAAAATTTTCTTGGAAAATTTAAGTCTTTCTTTTCAAAATTAATTTATTTTGCAATTTTTGATCTGTTGTATTAAAGGATGTTCAGAATGAGCGTCATGAATTATAATAAATGTTTGCGTTTTGCGACAAATATGAATATATTAAAACCGCCCGCCGAATCGCCACCCTGACTTCTCCTCAAGCCTCCAGAGCCTTCTTCAGGAGCCTTTAGAGCCTCCTCCTAGAGCTTCCTTTTCTATCCATCTCTAATCCATTCCTGAATATTGCCTTACCACTTTTCATTAACCCTTCAAGGTATCTTAATTGATACATTAATTATTTTATCACAATTAAATTAAATTAGGATACCTCACGATACCTGGTGAAAATATTAAATTGGATTAGAATATTTTGAAACAGGATACTTTCTCCAACAGGTTGAATGCTTTTAACACAGGAAACTAAGAGAAAAAGTAGATAGGGTAACACAAAAATCGATGTAGGTTGTGAAAAGAGGGTTAGCTCGTTACGTTTGTGGGTGGTGAGCAGAAGACTCGTGAAAGAGGTCTAATTAGGGTGCACGAGATTATTTTATATTTCACCATCATTAATTCCTGTTTTGTTATGGAATGATTTAATGGTATGGTATGGTATGATATGGTATGGTATGCGCACCTCTTCCTCTCTCTTAAGCTTCCGCACCTGAGCAAGTGGCCAGTGTCACCTCTTCGTCCTGCATTTCCGGTAATCCCAACTCTGGCTCCCGTTTGCCATGGAGAATCTTCGTATCGATATGCCTTTCTAATTAAAGGTGCACAGCTGCAGGACAACTTATTACCCATTTTATTTTTTATCCTTCCCACTTTTTCAGTCTCTCTCTTTTTTTTTATTTTTGTTCCTATTTGGCAACTCCTTTTTTTCTAGATTTTTCTGATTTTCTTCTGTTTTTTTTCTAACTTTCTTCTAATTGTTTAATATCCTTTGTTTAGTCTTTTGGTTTTTTGTTGGCTGTCTTTCTTTGACACAGTTATTTGGCCAAAGGATTTTGGCACAGATGATTATTTCCTTTCTATTTGCAGATCAGTCGATGTTCAGTTTTGGATTTCCAATATTTTTTCTTTGCGTATATTTTAGACTTTGGTTTATTTCTGGATTTTCTTTTGTTTTTATGTTTCGGGAAGCACTGGATTGACTGGGACTCGAAGCAATCCCAGACACGAGATGGAGCTGATACCTTTATTGTCACATCATTGCTGACGTCCGCTTCGATCAGCTTTTCCGAGAAGCAATCACTGTAAATGAAAAAAAGGATTATTTCCAGAATTCAAATTCAAAATAGTTGTGTTTCTTTTCGGATTTGATTTTTCAAATCACATCCTTTTGCATTTTGAACCTATAACTTTTTCTCATACACAATCCCACCGCGTTCAGGTTTCTCACCAAGTGCACTCTGGTGCACTCAAAACCGTTCCACGGCGCTAGGTGAGTGTTCGGCTTCAC
>WSXT02155966.1:0-10167 GCA_011762715.2 Neuroterus valhalla | reverse complement strand
GGGAATCGAACCCACAACCAGACAGTACCGTGGGTCCAAAGCTCATGCCTTAGCCCCCACGACCAACCGACCACTCCCCTTTTCACTTTATGATAAAATTTTAAACAAATATTATAGTAGTTGCAATTTCAAGTTATTCTGAGAAAAGAACAATCACCTAGGCCCATTATGTCTGAAGTTACAGCCACCCAAAGTTGACCATTTTTGACCCATTTTTCTGGGCAAATTTCTAGGGTTTAGTTTTTCAAAAACAACTTGATTGTGAGTAGAGCTACGGATATAACGCTAAAAAAAATTTGCAGCACGGGGAATCCTTCGTAAATCTAAAAAAAATTCAATCCTCTAGCTTTCATGAGTCAAGAGTTGTGAAAGTCAGAAGAATCAATTTTTTTTATTTTTACCTGCACGAGAGGTTAAAAAAATTTAGGTTGAGAATTCAGGAAATGGATTAAAAATCTAGGCTACAAATTCTTCTTTAAACTTCATTAACGTAGCTTTACCCACAAGCGAGATATTTTGGAAAAAAATGAACGCGAATAATTTGCCCTGAAAAATAGGTCAAAACTGGTAAACTCATTGATGTAATAACTTACGATCTATCGGGGCTAGATCATTCTTCTTTTCTTAGAAATACTAGTAATTGCGTCTTCTCCAATTATTATATATTCTTTTGTCTATAAAGCTAACAGGTTTGAAAGTTCGGATACAAACTTAAGAATTTGATTTTTCAGCCTCTTTCATCAAGGACTATCACATAACTTCTTGTGCTACAAATTCTTCTTCAAACTTTTTTTTGTAGCTTCATCCAAAAACAAGATATTTTGGAAATAAAATGAACGCAAATTATTTGCCCTGAAAAATAGGTAAAAAGTGGTATACTTTGCGTTGTCGTAACTTATGACCTATCAGAGCTAGATTATTCTTCTTTTTTTCGATATACTAGAAATCGCGTCTACTTCAATTATTATATATTTTTTTGTCTATAGAATTAACAGGTTTGAAAATTCGGATACAAAGTTAAGCATTTGATTTTCCAGCCTCTTTGATTCAGGACTAACGCATAATTTCCTGTGCTACAAATCCTTTTCAAACTGCATCAACGTAGCCTCATCCACAAACGGGATATTTTGGAAGAAAATGAACGCGAATGATTTGCCCTGAAAAATAGGTTTAAAAGTGGTACACTTTGGGAGGACATAACTCCTGACCTATAAAAGCTAGAGGGTTGCATTTTTTTTTTATTACGCATAATTTTCAGTGCACGAAATTTTATTCAGATTGCTTTTTAAATGGCTTCACCTAAAAACGAAATATTTGAGAAAAACTGAACGCGAATGATTTGACCCGGAAAATACGTTTAGAAGTGGTACACTTTGGGAGGCCATATCTCCTAACCTCTGAAGGCTATATGGTTGCATTTATTTTAGATTTACGCATAATTTCCAGTGCAAAAAATTTTATTGGGGTTGCTTTTATAGTGGCTTTACTCAAAAACGAAACTTTTGATAAAAAGTGAACGCGAATAATTTGGCCCGGAAAATATGTTTAGAAGTGGCACACTTTGAGAGGCCATAACTCCTAACCTATAAAGGCTAGAGGGTTGCATGTTTTTTTTTTTTTTTGATTTACGCATAACTCCCAGTGCACAAAATTTTATTCAAATTGCCTTCCACGTAGCTTCACGTACGTACGAAAAATTTGAGAAAAACTGGACGCGAACAATTTTACTCGAAAAATGGGTCAAAAATGGTGAACTTTGCGATATTATAACTTTCGACCTATCGGGGCTTTTTTTATTCTTCTTTCTTTAAAAATATAGAAATTGCGTCTCCATCAATTATAATATATCCATTTGTCTATAAAATGAACAGGTTCCAAAGTTCAGATACAAACTTGAGAATTTGATTTTTAGCCCCTTTCATTCAGGACTAACGCATAATTTACTGTGCTACAAATCATTCTTCAAACTTCATTAACGTAGTTTTGCCCAGAAACGGGAAACTTTGGAAAAAAAACTGAACGCGAATAATTTGTCTCGGGAAATAGGTTTAAAAGTGGTACACTTTGGAGGGCCATAACTCCTAGCCTATAAAGGCTAGAGGGTGTCATTTTTGTTAGATTGACGCATAATTCCCAGTGCACAAAATTTTATTTGGATTGCCTTTCACGTAGCTTCGCCTAGAAACGGAATAATTGAGAAATAATAATCTTCTTTTTATAGAATCATTTGAAATTGCTTCACCTTCAATTATTATAGCAAACACTCATCGTTAAGTTAACAAGTTCCAAAGAAGATATAGATACGAACTTCCAAATTTGATCTTTCTGTCTCTTCCTTCGGAAAAATTGGGTTACTTTCAAACACGATTTTCGGAACTTTTTTCAAAAATATTTCCAAGACGCGTCATAGTCATTTTTAGGAAATTTTGATTTCCATCAGGACCCTTAAATACACAAAATCAGCGGAAAAAACAACACGTTTTTTTCACTTTGAACGATAAAAAAAAAACCTGTTTAATATGAGATGTCTGGACTTTTGGCAATTATTTTGCTCCTTATATCTAAGAAAATGAAAAAAGAAAAAATCTTCTGTCCTCCAAGCTTCAATTTCGCATAGTATCTATCCAGATCTGATAGTTTTCCCATCTAAGAATGACTCTTTCTCATCTCTTTTCCATCGAATTGGTATCTGATTCCATTCAAAAGTTTTCACGTTTCGCCAGAGGGTTCAATATTTGGAAAGAGAAAGAGAAGCAGAGATGAGAGTGGAAGGGAAGATAGTAGGGATACGTAATCGAAAAAGTTTTCAGGTTCGTTATTTATTTAACATAATGAGAGCTCTGAATTTTTTTTCAAATGGGAATGAAATCGCCCCAAAAGATTGTTTTTAATTAAATGTTACCATTTGTAAACACAAAAAAAAATGCAAATGGATGAATCATTATTGTTTTAAAACTTCCAAACGTTAATTTACGGTTTTTACTTTTTTCGCAGGTTATCAAGATTATATTACTTCATAACTTCCGCATACATAAAATGTGAAGGTTTTTTAAATTCGAAAAATCATAACTCAAAATTGAAAAGGATTGAAATTTATTAAATGGAGTGATTTGGGAGCTTTATATTAGAATATTTTCATTATTTAAAAAATTTTCTAAATATAATTCTCAATTCTTCGATTCCGAAAATTCTGAAAAAAAAATTTAGTTTTTTTTCGAAATAAGTTTTAATACTTCACCGTTTTTGGTGAAAATTTCATCCGTCTCGGTTAACAATACAATTTCTCAGAAGAGAATTATTCTCCATTAGTTGAGTTTTGAGTTGAAATCAAAGTATGCTATCCAAAATTTTCATCTTTTTTTTATTAACAATACAACTTATAGTTGAAAGTGGAACTCATTTGTAAAAACATCATTTTTTTGGAAGATTCATCATTCAGGTTAAAAAGGCATCTTATTGAATGAAAATTAATTTTATAAACATAAAGCAAACTCTTCCCTTTCGCCTAATGACTTGTTTCTTTTGGTTAAATCATAATTAAGGTTTTAACTTCTTGGTGATCAAAATTTATGTTTTTTGTCAAAACTCTCCATTTTGTGGAAATTTACATTTCTGATTAAAAAATCAACAATGCAGTGGAAAATCATTTGGTTTGGTGAAGGATTCAACTATTTTGTTTCGGCTAAAATATCGACTTTTACCAATTTTTTTTCGTCACAATTTCATCGACTTCGTTGAAAAGTAAACAGCTTCCTTTAAAATCATTCCTCTGGCTTAAAATTTATTATTCAAGGTCGAATCAAAATATTACATTTGTAGTTGGAGATTGGACTATTTATAAAAAGAAATATATTTTTCAATAAAAAAGTTCATTTATCATGTTACCAATCTACGTATTTTGGTGGGAAATCTTTTTTTTTATCAAAGCTTCATTTCACTGATCTGTATTTCTTTATTTCAAATTAATTAATTTTAGGTGATGTTATTTGATTATTTTATATTTACTCGTAGAGAGGTTTTTTCATTTAGGTAGGAGATTTATTCTTCAACTAGAAGTTCAACTGTTCTACTAATTTTTTCCAATGAACATGCAACAATTATGTTAGAAACTCATTCTTTTTTTAATAAAAGTGTAATTTTTATGTAGAAACCGTTTTGGCCTTGAATTTTGAGATTTTATTGACACTTTTTCTCTTTCTCAACTAGGGGATCTTTCTTGGAAGAGGATGCAACAAATTTTTTTCCTGAATTTAATTTTACAACATTAATGGTTCTAATCAATTTATGTAAAAGCTTGAAGGGAAGGGGGGGGGGGGGAGTATGACAAACTTTTCACAACGGTAGGAATTTTTTGAACATTCAACTAGAATAGTTCAATTTTGGACAAAAAATTAACTTTAAACCAAACAAAAGAGTTTCCAACTAGATCAATGTTCGAATAAAATGGAAAAAAATTGATTGTATAACTTTGATTGTTAACTGCAAAGGAGGATATTAACTTTCGAAGAAAAAGATAACTTTCTACCAAAAAATAGATTTTTCAATAAGATATGTGCAGTTTCAACTAAATTATTGAATTTTTAATTGAAAATGACAAATTTTCACCGAATCGTTAAACAAGAAAAGATTCATTTTCCCATAAATATGAAACATCTACATTTTCAGTTGAAGAAATCGATTTTCAACCAAATTGATGAATTTTCAGGTATGATGATGTATCTTCAACGGGAATAGATGTATTTTAAGAATAGTTTTATTTTTGAATTCAAAGATCAATGTTCAAATAAATGCTTGGACTTTCACCAAAATAAGGTGAATCAGTTTTTAACAAACTAGTAACAATTCCAACCAGAGGTGAATTTTGAATCGAAATACTGCAACTTTATCGAAACAATTTGTTTCTTGACAAACAGTTCTAAATTTCAAACAAAGAAGTTGATGGTTCAACTAAAAAAGGATGGATTTGCAAAGAAAAATTTTTAAAAAAGCTTCCTATCATAATTCAAGAATATTTCTTCTTCGGAATACTACTCCTACTCTAAAGACTGCTTGAAGTACTTTCTTTGTTCAAAATTAAGGAGAGGATACATTAGAATTGTGACGAATTTTCAATGGTAGGAACGGTTTTATTTAAATTTACCTCTCGGTTTTGTTGAAGCTTCTCCGGCTTTAACGAATACACTCTCATCGTGTGTCTCATGCTGCGTACTCGATCAAAATCTGTCCGAAACGCAAACTTTTCTATATTACCTTTTACTCTAATGCATCAAATGTATATAATATTAATTTATATACCTCGTACCTTGTTTTGTTTCTAAAAATTCAGTTAGTCTTTTTCTAATATTATTATAATTACAATTAAACAAAAACCACGCATCCCATAGAAAAGAACAGACTTTCTTTTAAACTTTTCTTTATATCTCGTTAAGTTTTGCTAGTTTTTCATTGTTTTTTGTGCGATCATTTTTGAATTTCGAAAATGCCACAACTCTGACAATTTGGTTTCTAACAAGAAGAAATCATTCGGATAAATTGTTCCAATTTTACGTACTACAAGAAGCCACACTCATCATTTTCGAGTCTTGGAAAAAAAGTCCAAAAAAATTTCCAAAATGCTCCACCCTTTAATTTTTTGTCCAAAACAGCTGGCTAACGAACTTGACTTGTCTTTTTGGTACCTGGGAACGTGTGCGAAAGTACGATCGAATATGATTATTCGTTCGAAAGTTATCAAATTCCCAGATTATTTTGTATTATTTTTTGTGCGATCGAAATTGGAATTTCTTATTTTTTGAGAAAATTCAAAAAGTTGTATTAAGCATTCTGTACGGATCCCAAAAAGAAATCTTCTTTTCCTCTTGACTTTTTTTCAATCTCGCTTTATTAGGCTGAAATTCTCATTTTCTTGTATATTTTCGAATTTTGAAAATGCCATAACTCTGACAATTTGGTTTTTATAAAAAAAAATCATGAGGATAAATTGTTTCACTTTTTACCTACTATAAGAAACCATGCTCATAATTTTTGTATCTCGGAAAAAGAAGTCAACAAAATTTTTCAAAATGCTCCCCTTCTTTCTTTTGTTCCAAAATAGCTGGTGAACGAACTCAACTTGTCTTTTCGGTCCCTCAAAATGGGTGCCAAACCACGATCGAATATCATTATTCTTTCGAAAGTTATTGATTTCACGGATTATTTTTCATTATTTTTTGTGCGATCCAAATTGCAATTTTCGATTTTTTGAGAAAATTCAAAAAGTTATTAAGATCATCTTGTGGGGCTCCCAAAAAGAAACATTTTTTCTCCTTTACTTTTTTTTTATATCTTCCGTTGTTTAGCTACAAATTCTCATTTTTGTTTATATTTTCGAAATTTGAAAAAGCCATAACTCTGACAATATTGTTCTCATCAAAAAACATCATGAGGATAAGCTGTTCCAATTATTACGCACTATAGGAAGCCGTACTTACAATTATCGAGTCTTGGAAAAAATGGTCTCAAAAATTTTCAAAATTCTCTAACTTTCTGAATTTGTTTTCAAAATACCTGGCTTACGAGCTTGACCTTCAGTTTCGGACAATGAAAGAGTGTACCAAAGGCCGATCAAATCGATTAGTTTCTTCAAAAGTTTTCGGGCTCACAGACAGACATACAGACAGTCAAATTTGTAAAAACCTGTTTCCCGGGTTCAGAGGGTCTCAAAACGTGGACATTTGACAAAAACGGGGGGGAGGGGGGCAAATTTTACACAAACCTAATACTTTCTCTGATGAGAATGTAATGCAAATTCCTCCTCTCCTGACGTATAGAAATATTTGAATATTCTGAGAATCAGATTAAAGGAACGTTACAATCTTTAGCTCAAATGATAAGATCTCTTTTTGATTCATAAAAAGGAAGCGGTCATTTCTCGTATTTTGTCGGTAGAATATTCAATAGTCTAGGTTGAGTTGAGTAGATTTCCGGGTTTTAAATTAAATTCCAGGTCATTTCCCTGTTTTTCCCTGGTCAATAAAATTCCCGGTCATTTCCCGGTTTTCCGGTCAAGTCGCCACCCTGGGAATTATTCGGGAGCAAAACTACCAGATGTCTGTACTACATGTCCAAGTCGGTACCCTGGTTGTGAAGATTATTGAATTTTGAGATTGACTGTACGTAGTGTAACATTAGGGTGGTCCAAAAATACATTTAAAACAATGTTTTTCGAATTTTATTGTAAAACACCCGTACATTTGTTCGAATCCACAAAAAAATAAATGCAATTTTTTTTGTTTTGAAAAAAAAATATTTAGAGATGCCGCAAGCCCCGTGAAGTTTAACACGTATTTCCCATAAGAAAAAAAGACGTTCTTGTAAATTTTATTCAGAAATCTCAATATTAGATGAATCGAGTTCGAAATTCACCATTCCTCTTCACAATTGGTCACAGAATGCGAATAGAATATTAATTTTTAAATATCACCCCCATAAGTCTGTTTTATAGGGTCCCCAAAAAACCCCACAAGTGAAAAATGGGTTTTTCGAGTTTTTGGCGCTAATCATGATTTTTTTGAGGTTTTTTTAACGCAGATTGTTTCAAATACATAAAATATCACTCCATACTGATAATCAGATGTTTATTTAAATTGTTTAAACAATTTTTTATGGTTTTCTCTGAATTTTTAAATTTATTTTCAACGTTTCAGTTAAAGCGAGGTAAAAATCAATTAAAGTTAACAAAAATAGTTGTTTAAACAATTTGTTATTATTCATAACAATATTCTCTTAGAACATTGCTACGAAGCTGCGGTTTTTTCCTCAAATTTTATACTTTTTATCACTTTTCAATTAGAGTAAAATAATAATTGATTCATTTAAAAAAATATATTTAAACAATTTCTTACCATTGCCTATAATATTTTCTTTGCTTATGATAGAAGCTTGCGGTTTTTTCCGCAATTTATAACTTTTTGCCCACTTTCTACTTGAAGTAAGTTAATATTTAATTTAATTTAACAAGAAGAATTGTTTAAACAAATTATCATTATTTGCACCTGTCTTCTCTCAAGCTAGTGCTAAAAAGTTGCGGTTTGTTTCTAAACTATCAGGCTTCTTATCAACTTCTCAATTAGTGATGTAATAATTAAGGCAAATTAACAAACATGCTTATTTGGAGAATATATTATTGTTCATGACCATTTTCTCTTAGATAAGTGCTAGAAAGTTGTGGTTTTTTCTGAAATCTTTAACTTTGCTCTACCTTGTTAGCTGTGAACAAATAATAAAAAAACATTAGGGAGAATCATATTGTGCATAGTATTGTATTCTTTTGATCAAACTATTTTTGTTCTTTCCCATTGTTAAGAAAAATAATTAAAACAAAAGAGCTCTTATACAAATGAGACCAAAATAAAGAATGAAATAATTAATAACAATTTGTAATTTCCCCTCCAGGGAAGGAGGGTGGTGGGGGGCTTGCATTAAAATATGTGCAATTCCAAATGATTTTTTTACGCTTTGCAAAAAATTTCTCGTTGTAACTAAAAGCAAAACTTTTACAAGTCATTTACGGACCTGGTCCTCGCACCTACTTTTAATTATTCCATTCTTCCTTTTTGTCTCTTTTGTATAAGAGCTCTTTTGTTTTATTTATCTTTCTTAACATTCCAAAAAGAACAAAAATAATTTACTTAAAAAAATACAATACTACGTAAAATATGATTCTCTCTAATGTTTATTTATTATTTGTTCACAGCTAAAAAGGTAGAGCAAAGTTAAACATTTCAGAAAGAATCACAGCTTTCTAGCACTTATCTAAGAGAAAATAGTCATGAACAATAATAAATTGTTTAAATAAGCATTTTTGTTATCTCGCATTGATTATCACCTCATCAAGTGAGAAGTTGATAAAAAGATTAATAGTTTAGAAACAAACCGCAAATTTTTAGCTCTAGTCTAAGAGGAGATAGGTATTAACAATAATAATTTCTTTAAATAATTATTTTCAGTAAATTAAATTCAATATCAACTCACTTCAAGTGAAAAGTGGGCAAAAAGTTTTAAATTTCAGATAAAGCACACGTTCCTATCATTAAGCATAGAAAATATTATTAGAAATGATAATAAATTGTTTCAATAATTTGTTTATCAACATGAATTTTTTTTTACTTTACTCTAATTGTAAAGTGATAAAAAGTTTTAAATTTCACGGAAAAACCGCAACCCTGTAGTATTGATCTAGAAGAAGATAGCTATAAACATTTACAATTTTTTTAAACAATTACTTTTGCCCAATTATATTATGAAATACCCATTTCAAGTGAAAAGTGGACAAAGAGTTGTAATTTTCAGAAAAAACCGCAACTTTGTAGCATTATTCTAAGGGAATATTGTTATGGATAATGACAAATGGCTTGAACAATTATTTTTTTTTACTTCAATTATTGATCATTACCTCGCTTGAACTGAAACGTTGAAAATAAGTTGAAAAATTCAGAAAAAACCTTGACTTCTTTACCCTTTTCTAAGAGAAAGTTGCTAAAAACCATAATAAATTGTTTAACTAATTTAAATAAACATCTAATTATCAGTTTAAAGTTGTGTTTCATGTATTTGAAACAATCTGCGTTGAAAAAAACCGCAAAAAATCATAATTAGCGCCAAAAACTTGAAAACCCCATTTTTCACTTATGGGGGGTTTTCGGGACCCCATAAACAGACTTATGGGGGTGATATTTTGAAAGTAATATTTTATTCACATTCTTTGACCGATTGTGAAAAGAAATGCTGAATTTCGAACTCGATTCATCTATTAGTGAGATTTCTGAATAAAATGTACAAAAACGTCTTTTTACATTCTCATTCTGAATGAGAAGGTATTGGTTTTATGTGAAAATTCCCTTTCGCAGATTTGATGAAATCTCCTCGTTTTGAGACCCCTTGAGTCCGAAAAAATGGTTTTTACGAAGGTGTCTGTCTGTCTGTATGTATGTATGTCTGTCTGTCTGTCTGTAGTCTGTAGTCTGTAATCTGTATACTCAATAACTTTCGAAAGAATGATCGGATTGGATTGCCCTTTGGCAACCATTTTGAGGGACCGAAAAGACAGGACGAGTTCGTTATCCAGCTATTTTGGATGAAAAATCAAAGGGAGGGAGCATTTTGAACATTTTTTTGGACTTTTTTTCC
>WSXT02155955.1:0-10167 GCA_011762715.2 Neuroterus valhalla | reverse complement strand
CGTTGAAAATTCAAGATGTGAAATTTCAGACGATTCTAATACTTTCTCAATCATAAATGATGAGAATGTAAAAAGATATTGAATGAATATTCATCTTTTTTCTGAAAGTGTTTCTATAGATTTTTTGAACTTTTGAATGTCAGCGGGAGATGGATGTTCCAATTTTCCTAGATTGGCCCATAAATCTCTATGGATATCTGCCGCCACAATTATGGTAGTGAGTGTACAAAAAAAATGCGAACGACATGAATTTTATGGATGTCGTACAAAAAAATTGTGAACTACTTCTCGAAAGTAGGGGTGAAAGTAACAATTTTTGTAGGAACTACATATTACTAGTAAAATGTATTTTTGTAACCGATTACTCGCTTATTTGTAAAAAAAAACTTACCTCGTTACCACTACAACGTATGATAAATAATATTTTTCACTGAGAATGATTTTTTCATGAATGAAAATCCATTTTTAGAGTTGAAAGTAATGACAGTGATGTTTTTCCAAATGATAGTTCCGTTTGTTTTGTGTTTTACTTGAGAGGTTTATGGAATAAAATCGAAAAAAGAATTCATTCGAGAGATGTGGTAGGTTGGGAGGTTGCTCACAGAGTTTAGGTCGTAGATTTAGGGATTCAAAGAAATGTTCAAAGAGGCACAGTGAGTACTGCGGAGTTGAGCAGTTCCGCATCTACAAAGCAGGCAGTTCGAATACTCGCATGAATATTTTGCTTGGAATCGTCTATTCACGTTGAACCGAACCCCGCGAAAATATCATAAGAAAAAGAAAGATGCTCGAGTGATTCCTCTCAAGAAATTTCTTCAAGAATTTTGTTTTTATGTAGTACCGTCAGTCAATAACTCACCTATCTTTTTAACCAAATGAAACTTCCTCTACGCGCTGTTACATCTGAAATTAACTGCAAGAGTAAGGAAGGGGGGATAGTCGGAGTGAGATGAGAAGTGAGCGTCAAGAAAATCGTCGAAGCTCTTAAAGTTTCGGTATAGTGGGAGGACAGCCCCATACCGCGCGACCGCGACCGTCAATGGCACCAACCTTGAACGGTATCTCGCGAACCGCTGGTCCCTTGCATCAAATTCATATTTATGATTTATGAATATAGCTATTGAAAGTAAAAAAGCAGGAAGGTAAGTGATTAGAAAAGACCATGTCCAGAGTGACACTTTGTTTCTGCGTATATTTTTTTCGAAAAACCTACCGCGAAGGTCGGTATTCTTTTATTGCTTTTCTCAGGTGGAGCGAACGTTTTTTGGGGCAAACATTTTTACCTTACCTTCCTAAGTATCCATTTGGACTGTTTTCTGGAAGACCATCATGTCAAGAAGAATATTATTCATTTTCAACAGTTTATGCTTGAATAAGTTTTCTTTATCGAAAATTGAGTTTTTCAACAAAAATGTATTGAATATGAATCAAATATTTTTCTGAACTGCTGGAAGGGAAATGATATGTTTTTTTTCAAGGATAAATATGAGATTACATTCAAATCAAATATTTGATAAATTCTCATGAAAATTTCATTTCCAGGCCTTGATGCATCGTTTGATGCTAAGGTGATGATATGTTGACCACTGGACAGTGGTTCAAGATCCCAAATTCGTGGCCAAGACTCAAAAAGTTAATATTGAAGACTTCTCTAATGCTTATAAGGCGTTTTCTGGGTCACTGATTTCGAAAATGTCGGACACTTTCCTTAAATTTTCCCATTGTTTTCCACGAAAATAAGTAAAGAGGAGTTTTCTGCGTCGCTTATCTTGAAAATGATATATTAAATTCGAAGTTCAATATGTTTGACTAAAAATGGTTTACATTTCAAGCTCAGGAAAACCATTCTCAAAGCCTCTTGCGAGGGTTTATAAATGGGAAAAGAATCAGATGGTATACCGTTAAACTTCGTCTCTAAAGTCTTGATTTAATTTTCAAGATTCAGGTCCTTGAAAGATTCCACATATTTGGAATTTTCGATACGTTTTTATTTCTCGACCCGTGTCTTGAATGTTGGCCATAACGGAGTAGAAATTTATTGCCTTATTTCCCAGTTCATAAACTTTTTACGCCGTTAATCCAAAATTTTTATTCTGAAGTCGCTGTTATTTTAGAATTTTTCCGTTACAGTCATTACTGTCACACATATTTATTGTTTATATATTTATAGTCTTTTACATTACCCATTTATTCGTTATATTTTTTGATGAGAAAATTGAATACTTTAATTGATAAATACTCTAATTTTATACAATGGTGAAGAGTCGTGGATTTGCAGGTTATAGCGCGGATAAACACTTCCACGCGATTGTAGAAAAACGCATTCATTTCTACGGGGGCAGCTCGGGGCAGCTTTTGTTGGAGGAATCAAAAAGTTAGTACTCTTTCGCGATCTAAACAGAAAATCCCGGCGCATGCACTCGCAGGAAAAAAAGGATTGACTACGTATACTCCTCAATTATATGGAAGAAAAAAAATTTTGACGTGCACATTTTACTCCCAATATCATTAACATGCTTGTTCGAAATGCGAATCCGGAAGCAAGCAACGATTTAACGTACCTTGAGAAATATCCTCTATGACACCTTATATGTTTCTAGCCCAAACTCATAGAATAACAACATTTTTCATCGAATGCTCGAAACTCGAGAAACAAACTGATGGACCCGCATTCGGCGAAGAGTTGTAACTGCTCGCCACAAGGACAGTTTTGAATATAGTGACTTGCCATTTCAAACAATGATGCTTAAACAACTCCAGAAGAAGTCTAAATGAACTTCCTTAGTCGGTCAACTTCGAATATTGAGGTTTTTGCCAGCTTTTTCGGATATAAATCACTGTGCGACGCAAACCCCAAATTTTTGGTCAAAACCCCTAAATATGTATTAATCATGTTGGAACGTACCTTTTCTTCAGTTTTTGGGGTCGCTCAATTAGGAAATGATAATTGTTCTTGAAAACTCAAAATGGTGGACTCAAAATGGCGGTCGACTTGCATAAGGAAATTAAGTATCGAATGAAAATCAACTTTTAATAAAGTTTTCGGGGTCGCTAAATTTAAAAATGATATTTAAATTTCAAAATTCAAAACGGCGGCCAAATCGCTTGAAAAAATAGAGTACTGAATGAGAATCAACTTCGATTTATGTTTCGGGGGTCGCGGAATTCGAAAATTATTTTTGTTTTTTAAAAATTCAAAATGGCATACGCAAAATAGCAGCTGACTTGAATAAAAAAATAGAGTATGGGTACGACAATAATCACCAAAAAATGAATTATTTACAGAAGTTATGAGCAATGCATACTTTACCAAAACAGTTGTTGAAGCACCGAGCCGATTCTTAAATTTTCTTTGGAAGTTATTTATGGTACGATTAGCATGTTTCCATCATTCCTTCAATTTTTGAAAAATGCGTCTGAGAGGTTCCGTAGATTGTGGTACTATTTTGTACGCATAAAATTCCGAAGCCACTTTATTGGGGACACCTTCCCGCTTACAACACAGAAAGAATCGAAGCGGTTTGTTACACAGTAACAAACTAGTACAGAAATATTCTACATACCTCTACGAATAAAATCCATGGGCTCCGTATATACTGGTTAACTTCCACATGCTTTTTTTCGACGCTTTTATTCCACTCGGACATGAGAGACTATTCAGCTGCGTAACAAGTGTCCAGCGGGATGTTTGACTTTGAGCGTATATCTTGTCGAAACTAATGAATGTGACAATCTGCCCTTCTGAATTTTTCGACAGAAACGCACTCTTTACACGTACAGTGAATTTCATTTCGATCGAAAACTGCCGACTTTCAAGGCTTTGACCGGGAAATTTGAATTCTGAACCACTGTGCGCCGTAGTGTTATGTGACTAAGTGCGAACTAAAAAGTACTAATTTAACTAGTAGAGTTGTCAATCAAATGAAGTACGGCATCAGTCACTGAATTGGTCAAGGTTGAGGATGAATGGAATAATGGATGCTAAGTATCAAAGCATGTTGGATGATTGAGCGTGACATTGGCAAAATTTTTCATAACAACTTCTAGCAGAAAGACATTTTTTGGTACAAGAACATTGAGCATTAGAAGGAACATCCAAAAAGCTATATGTTTACAGCTCTCCAGAAATTAAGATGATCTCACGCAACAAATTTATCTCCCTAAATATTCCAAAAATTGAATTTCACATTTACTATTGAATAAAATTGAGCGAAACATATTGGATACTGTAGAAAATACCAAATTTTAAAGCATAGTCGTTGACTGCACTCCAGATGTCAGGCACATTAAGCAAATGACTGTTACAACACGTTGCAAAAATGTTACGAAAAGTCCTGTAGAATTTCAGGGATATTCTCTTGGATATGTACTATATTAACAAGCTCTACAGGTGTAGCGCTTACTAAAGTTATCCTAGACGAACTAAAAATAATGGCGTGTCTATTCATAATTCAAGAGGACAAGGGTACGCTAACGGCTTGAATGTGGAAGTAAAGCATGCTTGAGTTCACAAACGCATCAGTGAAACAAATCCTTGTAGATCCTTTATTCCATGTAGTTGCCATTCACTTAAGTTGATAGTTAACAAAGTGGCAAATTTTTCCAGGGAAGCAGTGGTCTCGTGTTCTGATATTTTTCAAAAAATATATGTGTTTTTCCAGCATCACCATCAGAGTAAAATGTTCCTAAATATTATATACCTTTTTCGTTAGCATAACCCTTGAATACGACAAGATGGAAGGGTCGATCGATAGGATTCTTATAATAAGACATCAAATAGATGAGGTATATGTGACGCGCTCCGAAGAAAGAGACCTAAGAGCAGAAACGCTGATTTTAGAGGAGGAGGGAAAGAACAGGCGAGAGCTGGGCAGGCTTCAGCTGGAACAGCTATTTATAAATTGCAATAGCTCAAAAAATACTCGCTAAGAAAATTTTCTGTTTACGATTAATTAAAAAGCAACCCTTATGTTAGTATAAAACGACCATAATCCTGAAATCGGTTTTTTTGCTCTTAGGTCCCTTTCTTCGGAGCCCGTCACATCATGATGCCTTGCTCGATATCTTAAGCAATGTATCTTTTGATGCAATGTTCAGACATAAGCCTAAGTGCTTTGCGCCGACCATGTCTGATTTTGAATTTGTATCCTCTCCATTATCCTGATATCATATTCTTATTCACATGCCGCCTGAAGTTTAACACGTAATTCCCAGAAGAAAAGAAGACGTTTTTGTAAATTTAATTCAAAATTCTTAATATCAGGTGAATCGAGTTCGGAATTTACCATTTCTCTTCACTATTAGTCACAAAATGCGAATGAAACATTACTTTCCAAATATTACCCCGATAAGTCTGTTTCATAGGGTCTCAAAAACCCCCCATAAGTTAAAAAGTTTATTAGAATTGTTTAAACAATTTATCATTGTTTTTAGCAACTTTTTATAATAAAAGGGTTAGAAAGTGAAGGCTTTTTTCTCAATTTTTAACTTATTTTCATCGTTTCAGTTAAAGCAAGGTAATAATCAATTAGAGTAACCTAAATAATTACTTAAACAATGAGGTGAAAAATATTATTAATTATAAAAATATTCTCTTAGAATAATGATACAAATTTGCGGCTTTCCTGAGATTTTCAACTTTTTGTCCACTTTTCACTTAGAGCAAGTAATTAAATCATTTAATTTAGCAAAAATCACTGTTTAAACAAATTGTAAATTTTTATAGCTATCTTTCTCGAAATTAATACTACAAAGTTACAGTTTTTTCCTGAAATTTTTACCTTTCTATCACCTTCCAATTAGATTAAAGTAATAATGAATTCATGTTGAAAATAATTGTTCAAAAAATTTACTATCATTGCTAGTAATATTTTCTTTGCTTCGTGATAGAAACTTGTGGTTTTTTCTGAAACTTTCAACTTTTTACCCATTTTTCACTTGAAGTGTGTTAATATTTAGTTTAATTTAACAAAAATGATTGGTGGAACAAATTGTTATTGTTTATGACATTCTCCTCTAAGGTAAGTGCTAAAAGTTGCAGTTTTTTCTGAACTCTAAGCTTTTTGTCCACTTTTCACTCAGTGAGGTAATAATTATTGCGAGTTAACAAACATGCTGATTTGAACAATTTTCAATTGTTTGTAACCATTTCCTCTGAGATAAGAGGTAGAAAGTAGTGTTTTTTTCTGAAATGTTTAACGTTGCACTGGATGGAATTTGAATAAAATTCAATTAGATTGAATTGATTTAATTGTTCGTTAAATTAGATTTTTTCGAATAAAAATAAAAAAATTTTTCTTGGAAATATTAGGCATTATATTTTTGATTAAAAATTTATACTTTTAGGTCTAAAACTCAACTCTCTGGTTGAAGGTGGACTACTTTCTCAAAAATTCCATTTTTGCAATGAACATCCACTTATCTAAGAAACGATAGTATAAACACGAATAATTTGTTTGAACAATCATTTTTGTTTATTAAAATAAATATTAACTCACTTCAAGTGGAATGTGGGAAAAAAGTTAAAAATTTCAGGAAAAACCGTAAGTTTATATCATCAAGCGAAGAAAATATTATTAGCGATGATGATAAATTGTTTACACAATTTTTTTAAATATGAGTTCATTATTACTTCAATCTGATTGAAAAGTGATAAAAAGTTGAAAATTTCAGGAAAAACCACAACTGTGTAGTATTAATCTAGAAGTGAAAAAAGGACGAAAAGTTGAAAATTTCAGAAAAAACCGCAACGTTGTATCATTATTCTAAGAGAATATTGTTATTATTATAACAAATGGTTCAAACGACCATTCTTGTTACATTTAATTGATTATTACCTCGCTGTAACTGAAACGTTGAAAATAAGTTAAAAATTTTTAGAAAACCTCGACTTTCTAACCCTTTTCTGAGAGAAAGATGCTAGAAACAATAATAAATTCCTTAAACAATTTACTTGGATAAACATCAAATTATCAGTATAAAGTAGTATTTCATATATTTGAAACAATCAACTTTGAAAAAACTTTATTTATTTTTATATTTTTTGATGCTGAGAATCGATTTTTCGAGGTCTCTAGGCCAAAAACCCGTCAGTTTTTTCTTTATAAACAATTTAATCGTTTAAATCAATGTATCTTGTTGTCTGCAACAGTAAAGGAATTTATGATAGATAAAATTGATTGGGAACTCCATTAGAAACATTTTTCACTTTTGTTTTTTAAAAAAGCTCAATTAGAACAAAAGTTACGGGCAAATAAGTGCAAAAATATTGTAAATACGCGCTCTTTTCGCAATCATTCGATCATTCTTTGGCTTGTACACTCGCTATTGAGACTAACGAAAGCTCATTTTGAAGGATATATCCGTAGCTTTAATTTGAGCCATTGGACATCTATTTTTGAACCCAAGGAACAATTTTACAGCCCTCCAAATGTGGTATTCTTACCAAGAAATGACAGTGTCAATTGTTTACGTCCCTCTCGTTCAACGAGTTATGAATGATATCGAGGAAACAGTCATCCTGTTTTGTTCCTAAAAAAAAACAGAAAATTTTTAAGCCCTAGTAGCGATTTCCAAAGTGAGTAGTTGATGGATAATCGCCGTTTTTGTAGCGGTCCGTCGATTGAGGCTCCGATTTCAGAGTCGCGCATGACGCGGGTGCGCCGTACAGGCTCTACAAAAACGGCGATTATTCAGCAACTACTCACCTTGAAAATCGCTTCTAGGGCTTAAAAGTTTCGTTTTTTGTTGAGGAACAATAAGAGATGACTGTTTTCACGATATTGTTCGGAATTCCTTGAAAGAGAGGGACATAACAGATTGACACTGTCATTTTTTGGTAAAAATATCACCTTTGGAGGGCTGTAAAATTATTCCCCGGACTCAAAAATATGCGGCCAAGGGCTCATATTAAAGTGACGGATATATCCTACAATATGAGCTATCACACAACTCGATATCGACCGTACAAAACAAGTTATGATCGATTGATTGCGAAAAGAGCGCGTGTTTACAAAATTTTTGCTTTTACTTGCCCGTAACTCTTGTTCTAATTGATATTTTTTCAAAAATAAAAGTGAAAAATGTTTCTAATGAAATTTGAAATCAATCATGTCTATCAGAAATTCCGTAAATGTTGCAAACAATAAGATATATTGATCAAAACAATTAAATTGTTAATAACAACAAAACTGACGGGTTTTGGACCAGCGCTCGGACTATTAGCGAAAATTTAGACTAATTTTCTATATGTAACTGTGCCAGTTGGTATTATCAGTCACCTCAACCCATCTTTCAAATGCAGTCGAATGATCCTATAAGGGTAGTATGTCTTATAATAATTATTCGTTATAATAATTATTCCTCAACTGCCTCAACTCAAAAAGCCATGTTTTTCAATTGTCTTTGAATTTTGGGAATATGTTCGCTTACCCAACAGTAGGTAATCCACAAACCTATAGACCAGGATTACCAACCCTCCCCAAGTGAGGGAGGGTTAAATTTTCAACCCCAATGCCTGCAGGGGTAGTTTCAAACGCCTGTAACTTCCTTTCTAATTACGCGACTCAGATTTTTTATGAGAGTATTTGAAAATGGACAAATAGAGATTTATTGAGATACACGGCCGGCTGAAAAGGGAGTCCTCGCGCTTGCACTTGGACGTCAAGCGGCACCATACCGCGGAACAGTTTTCAAGTATGCAATTTTCTTGTGTCACTCACATTGATCCGAAATTGCATGGATTCATCGAAAAAAACTATTCAGAAATGTTCACGAGTGAGTTTCAAGTTTCAAGTTTACTTAGATCATGAGTCGTTTGAATCCAATAAAATTGTGAAAAACCCATGAAAATTGTAAAAAATACATGAAAATTGCAAAAATTGGGATTATCTTCATAGAAGAATATTTGTAGACTCGGATTGAAGGAAATTTTCCTGTAATTTAATCCTCCAAATCCGAATCCGCAATGTATTGCACAATATCTACTCATATTCCCTCAAACACTCAAAAAATGGCATAAAACGGCCGAAATAGCAAAAAACTGCAGTTGTAAAAATTGAAAAAAGCTCTCATGTACACGATTAAATACAATGAAAAAATACGATAAAAAATTCAAGAAACGTATTCAATCGTGTTTAATAGATTTTTTTCAATTTTTTCGGTTGCGGTTTTCTGCTATTTTATCGGTTCCATGCCATTTTTTTGAGTCTTTAAGGGGATATGGGCCAAACACATTGCAGATCAGGATTAGGCAGATTGAATTAAATGGAAATCT
This sequence comes from Neuroterus valhalla, assembly GCA_011762715.2. NCBI lineage: Eukaryota > Metazoa > Arthropoda > Insecta > Hymenoptera > Cynipidae > Neuroterus > Neuroterus valhalla. Next base: position 893 of record WSXT02155955.1, on the reverse strand, counting down.
CCTCCAATCCGAGCCTACAACATTTTTTGTATCAAGACAATCCCAATTTTTTGCGTTTTTTGCAATTTTCATGGGCTTTTTACAATTTAATCGAAATTGGAAGGGGTAAGGCCTAAACTGACTTGAAATTCAGATTCAGCGGGTCGGAAAACATTCCCGCAGATAGGTCGCGTCCGGAAAATTTCGGAAGCAATAACCAATTATTGTCGGATAATAAATTATAATAGTAAGGAATCATTTATTTTGAGAAAAATACTGTTTATTTTTGAGAAACTGCTTTTCACATAATATTTTTTTATAATAACCTAAAAAAGTTCAAACTTCTTCAAACTCACTGGTTAACATTTATGAATAGTTTTTCCCGATGACTTCGTACAATTTTGGATCAATGTGAGTTACACAAAAAAACGTCTACAAACGGCTTCATAACTCAAATAATCCCTATTTGTCCATTTTCTTGTCAGACATTTTTCATAGTGGAAAAGTCAAGCTTCCTTTTGCGAATATTTGGAAAAAATCGTAGATGCCTTAATTGCAAAAAAAGTTGAATAAACAATTGATTTATTGAGAAAATTGTTTAAACAACTTCTTTCGTTATAAATAATACAATATGATGAAAGCGTGTAAGAAGCGCTTTCCAAAATTTCCATAAAAATTTTTAATTGAGTAATAAGAAAGGAAGTTATAGGCGTTTGAAGCGACCCCTGCAGGCATTGGGGTTGAAAATTCAACCACCACCCCCCTCACTTGGAGAGGGTTGGTAATCCTGGTCTATAGGTTTGTGGATTACATACTGTTGGGTAGAAAATTAATTTTGAAGGAGTTGCAACAGGATGCGGGCGAACACATCAAGAACTGTAGCGATGTAAAGAAACTATTATTTCTGGCTTCAC
>WSXT02155944.1:0-10167 GCA_011762715.2 Neuroterus valhalla | reverse complement strand
GCCTATAGGGGGCGGAAGAGAGGGGGGGGCGGCGTGTAGGGCAACGGGTGAAAAAAAACACTTTGTGTATGAATTTTTTTTGAAGATCTGGTTGAAGTAATGTATTTAAATCATTTTGATATTATAAAGCATCAAGATATCAACATTTAGAAATTTTTCTTTCTAGAAAAATATTGAGAAATGAGATAGAGACGAAGCTTTTCCGAAGACGCCTCTTCAAAAAAGAATATTTGCGGTGACCTCTGTAGATGAGCGTAGAGTTATCTGAAATCAAAATAGTACAGTTATTTTGAAAAAATATAAGCTTTTCCCGACCCCAACGGTTATTTTTACTTCATTTTTTACATCAAGGTTGTTTTACACCTACAAAATGGCGGAATTTTTCATCTAAAATCGCTATTTTGACTTCAAACGACCCCTAAAAGTTGAAAAAAATGAAAAAATGAAGAAAAAAATGAATACTAACCGTTGGGTTTGGGAAAAACTTATATTTTTTCAAAATAACTTTACTATTTTGATTTCAGATAACCCTACGCTGAACTACGGTGGTCACCGCAAATAATCTTCTTTAAAGAGGCGTCTTCGGAGAAGTTTGGTCTCTAGCTTATTTCTCAATATTAAAAAAAAAAAAATTTCTAAATGTTGTTTTTATGATGCTTTATAATATCCAAATGATTTAAATACATTCACTTCAACCAGATCTTTGAAAAAAATTCGTGAACAAAGTGTTTTTTCTTCATCCGTATTCCCCCCCCCCCCCTTAAAGGGGGGAGCGTTTCGGAAATTTTTTTGGACTTTTTTTTAAGACTCAAACATTGTAAACATGGCTTCTGGCAGTATGTAAAAAGTGGCACAATTTATCCGAATGATTTTTTTGGTTAGAAACAAAATTGTCAGAGTTGTGGCATTTTCAAAATTCAAAAATTTGAACGAAAATGAGAATTTTCATCCAAATAACGCAAGATTGAAAAAAAGGAAGAAGGAAAAAAAGGTTTCTTCTTGGGAGCTGTACAAAATGGTTAGTACAACTTTTTGGATTTAAAAAAAAAAAAAAAAAAATTCCAATTTTGATCGCACAAAAAATAATGAAAAACAAGTTTGTTCTCAATCATTTTTCGAAAGGGCATGTGGTTTTTGTTTTTTCTGCAAGAATAGTCTAAAAGTAAAAAATTTCAGTTTAGGAACGTAATTGTTCTTTGATTGAACATGTACAAATTTTGTTTAATTCCTTTTCTCAGGCGATGGATAGTTTTGGTATTTCAAAAAAAAAAAAACATTTCAAATTGTAATTGGAGTTAAAGATAATATAGTAAAGATCGCATTCCGGGCAGATTTTGATTGAGTACGCAGCACAAGACCACAGGATGAGAATGTACATTCATTATCGAGCGCGAAGCGCGAGACCCGAAAGACGCGCGCCGTAGGCGTACTCAAACTTGCCAGCGAAGCGAGCTTGTTACGTCTTAATGGTATTGTAGAACAGATTTTCTTATCGAAATAGATCTCTCAAAGAAAGAACATAGTGTGAAGTGTGAAGTGTTTTTCTATTCATGAGATATATGTTTTCTTGCAGTTTTGCTTGCTGAGTATGCTTCTTAGTTGAGAGAAGAGCACTCTCGCGGTTTGATGAGTATGTAGGTATTGAATACTTGCAAGATGGAGGTGTAATACATACACGATTTACACCCCCATAAGGGACCTAAAGCTCTCCAGAATTGTACGACAAAACAAAGTGGGATGGAAATTCATGCCGAAAGCCCTTGAGGTAGAATCACGTCAAGCAGTTATTTAATTTAATATGTGACGATTTCATTATGTGTCGATTTCATTATGTGTGTGAAGAAAATTTTTACACCTCATCTCCTCTTCATACCCTTATCCCTGATATACACAAATCCTCTCCTTTCTATAACATCATTTGCCCCTCATTGTTCCCTCGATGCTGCCTTACATCTTTCTATTTCTTCTGTCATTAGTCCCTGTGCTCGCCCATCCTCTTCTCTATTATTATTTTTTATTATTATACCATTGGACCAGATCCCTTTCGGGATAAGCGTACCTCGTTTGGTTCCAGCCCCGCGTGCTTCTGGAAAATAGAGAATTAATATGGAAAGATTTGAATCCGGAATTGACATGGGAAATTTCAAACAAGGGACGTGTATGAGGAGGAAGCAGGAAAAGACCCCTTCGGCAACATAAGAGGTAAGACTTGATAAAAGCATTACACAGGAAAAGTAAGTCCAGCCTGTTGCTGCTTCCAAACGACACACTCGTCCTGTGCAACATCGCTCCGGCACGGGTCGCTTCCTGATCTCTCTAGCAAACACTCCGTACAGAGAGTTGCGCGAAGCCATTTGAATAATCCACTAAGCGATATCCTTCCACTGGTCAATTAGTATCCAAAATCGTTCGTTTCAGGCTTCATTTTTTTTCTTACATACAATTGCTCTCCAAACATCCCTATTTTGGCATACACGTCTTGCTTCTTACACATCCATGCAACTTTTCATAAAGGCTCCTGTATTTTTGCGGCTCTTTACATTTCTCTTCTTGAGAGTCTTATTCGCACATTCTATCCATTCCTTGTTTGGTCGGCCTCTAGGTACGCTACCATTCACCCCACCTAGATACACTTGCGTTGTTAATCGTTCTTTATCCATTCTCTTAACGTGACCGAACCATCTCAGAAAATTTCTTTCACTCTTGTCAAACAGCGTTTCTTCTACACCACATTCTTTGAGAACCCACTCATTACTCACTTTGTCCATCAGCGTTTTATCGCACATATTACGCAGGAATCGCATGCCAATCGCGTTGATTTTACTCTTGTCCTTTTTTTGATACGTCCAGGTTTCGCTACCGTACAGGACATTTGGTGATAGCACAGAGTTATATATAGGAATTTCAGCCCTATTTGTTTAATTTTCAATTGTAGTAATATCCCGTACACTGCCGATAACCTTTCTACCCTCATTTATACGGCTGGAAATCTCTGCATCTATCTTCCCGTCAGAAGTGAATAAACTTCCAAGATATACGAATTCACCAACTTGTTCTATCCCTCCTCCATTTGGGGTAATATTGCAATTTGTTTTCGCATCCTTGCTTTCAAGCACAATGATTTAGGTTTAATTCACGTTAATGTTAGGACCCATGCTCTTCATGCTGGTATCCAGTCTGCTCAACTTCTTCTGCAAATCATCCGCTGATTCTGCCGTAACGATCTTGTCATCTGCGAACGCGAGGCCACGAACTTTCACTGTCCCAAGATCAACACCTTCCTCGTCAAAGAAAGCCATTCTCAGACATTTGTCCATGTATATATTAAATACCCAAGAGGACATCACGCATCCCTGCCTACCACCCTGTCTCATATCAAAGCAATCACTCAGTTGTCCATTTACTCTCAGGCTTGCTTTGCCACCATTATATATTGCTTGTATTGCTTTCAAAAGCTACCCAGTTACTCCATATTCTTCTAGGACCTCCCAAAGCTTAGCTCTATTTACTTTGTCGAAGGCTTTCTCCAGATGAACAAATGCACAGAAAACTTTTTTGTTTACCCTTATAGGCTTTTTTCTGTGATCTCTCTCAAGCTGAATATCTGATCCGCACATGATCTTCATGGCATAAATCCACATTGAACTTCCCAGATCCTTTCCTTTGTTGCTCTCATGACTTTATTAATAAGTATTTTGGTAAATATTTTCCCAACAGTACTTAGGAGGCTAATCGCTCTCTAATTATTACAATCGCCTGGATCAACCTTTCCGTTACAGATTGGGACAATAATCGCCTTTCTCCATTCACTTGGAACTTCGCTATTCACAGCACACGTATTCACGAATTCACGCAGCCACACAAACAAGTTTTCGCCATCGAAATTGGGCATTTCAAAGGTAACACCATCCACACCGGAAGTCTTACCCTTCTTTAGTTTTTAATTACCGAAATAATATCGTCGATTCCGATTCTGATTCCGTCGTCCACATCGGGATTGTATAACGTATGCGTGTCTGTGTAACTGCTATTATGCTCCAAGGGTTAACCTTAAAGAGCTCCTTGAAAAAATCTCGCATACAGTCTTTCACTTTGTCCGAATCCCATACCATTTCACCGTCAGCATTCTTAATTCCGACTACCTCCGTGCTAGTATTTCCTTTCCTAGTCTCCTTCACTCATTTCCAGAACAGTTTGTTCTTTCCTTCGAAATAATTTTGCATTTTTGTATCTTCTTCCATTCTAAATCTATCGTTTCTTTCTTTTATTCTACATTTGCTTTCCTCTCTTTATTCCTAGTATCATCTATGACCCTAGTTCTTTCTCTGACGCTAAGACCTCTAAAATTCAACATTCTCGTGTACGCTTCCTTTTTATCGTTGACTGCGACGCTTATTTCATCATTCCACGACGCATAACCGGCTTCCTTCCTACACTCGCAGTGCCACACACTTCCAGAGCACTCTCGAAGATTCCATTCCGCAGTATTATCCATGCACCCTAGACATTTTTGTTGTCTAATTCTGTCTTCCAATCATCTTCGTGATGCCCTTAATATTTATCCAGCTTTTCACGATATACTATATGTACTTCAGGGCTTTTGCAAATTCTCTATTCTGACTCGCGTCAATTTCAATTTCTTAATGATTTTTCTTCTCCTCCATCCCTATTGTATTCATAATATTTTTACACTTATTTGCCCGTAACTTTTGTTCCGATCAAGATTTTTTTCAAAGATAAAAGTGAAAAATTTTCGTAATGAAATTTACAATCAATCCTATTGATCGGAAATTCCGTAAATGTTGCAGACGACAAGATATATCGATTTCAACAATTCAATTGTTAATAACAAAAAAACTGACGGGTTTCGGGCCCGGAGACCTCAAAAAATTGATTTTATGCACCAAAAAACATGAATATAAATGAAGTTCCCGACTGGACATAGAAGTGCATACGGCAACCCCTCTCCAGTGCCCGGACTATCCCTTCAGCCCCACATGAGCAGTCGTCTTCTCGCCGACAGCAATCAGCTTTACCTTCCCCCACTCCGCTGCTCATCGGCGGCAAGTTCCCCTTTTGTGCTGCTGCTAGTGGCAAGCGTGAGCAGTGAATTCTACTCCGCGATGCTTTTTTATACTGCGCATATGTCCTAGAACGCGTGCTTATTTGGAATAATTGAATAAGGTATTTTCTCTTGTTCCTATGTTTTCTTATCAAATTCTCCATCTCTTACTGCGGGTCATTTCAGAATAGATTATTTCAAAAGTATTTGATATTGCAATATGATGTTCCTGGCTATTTTATGAATCGAATACAACTATATATAAACATTAATATCCAATTCCCAATGTCAAAATTATTTCTGAATAATGTTTTGCAATAAGAAAATGGCGCGTGTGCTGCGTTAGGAAATTTTGTGATTCCGGATTGAAGCATACAATAATAAGAATCACAGTGGACTTGTATTATTACTAATGCATATAAATTGCATGTGGTAACAATATGTTCTCATTCTAGTAATAATTTCGGTACAAAAAGTAGTTACGAAATACTGCTTATATAAAAATACTGCTTCAAAATAAGATTTAACTTTTTGAACAAAATATGTTCATTACATCGATTGTTTGAATCGAAAGTTGAAAAAATTTCTTGAACGGAAATAAACGACCCTTTCTGGAGCCATAAAATTTTCTAACATAGAAGTGTTCATTCTTATATGAACAAACATGTTTTACTATTCAATTGTTCCAATTATTCAATTAATTACTACTCTTCCTGGATTCTTATATAAACAACAGAACACTCATTTGGACTTCTTTACAGCTGTCACAGAGAATAGGCCCCTTTCAGGGCCACAAAATTTTCTAACGTGAAAATATTTATATCAACAAACATGTAATATTATAGTATCAGAATGTATTATCTATTATCAATTTTCTCTCATAAACATAAATTTAAACAACTTCAAAAAGTTAAATGAATATTTATTATCATAGATACTTATAAATGGAACCTTCAATTTATATCCTGTGTTCAAAGGTAAAAAAAAAAATAATCAAGGCCTCTATTCAATCTAATTTGAGAGAATTATTTTCCGTAGGTCTTTGCGCAACCTTAAAAGATTCTTGGATTGAATTTCTCTTCTATAAAAGCAAACAATTTTTTTTAACTGTAAATGTGTATCTGTTATGAAAACTGAAAAAGTATAATAAATTACGAATTCTGTTATAAGAAATTGTAATTTTCAAAAAGCATTCAATACAAACTGTTATTTCTGAATAAATAATATAAGGAAAACAGATAAATACGTGAGGATGTGATTGTTTTGCTTTAATATCCACAAAAACTAATGTTCGATGACTCTCTGCGTGCGGCGTTCAGAAACTATATTCGGCCCTGAGTGTTGACATAAGCGTGCTTGGTCGTCGCTCCAAATTCGGTTTGATCTGAATTTTAACTGCTGTGGGTTTAGGGCCACCTACCCCTGAAGCCTGCTTTATATCCCGAGATGAGTGTACATTACCCTCATTATTGATGTTTATTTGTCAGTTAAATTAGATTCAAATAGGTCATACATATTATTATGCATAATCTTATGTATTAATAAAATACTGTCATTATCATTTTATATATTTAATAAGAATTCTTAACCAGTACCAATTGGATTTTCTCACAAAACGATGTATTTTCTACAAAAAAGAATTCTCAAGCAGAAGTAGTTAGCAATTCCATTACAATGAATAGAGTTTGAAGTGTAAATGAAAATGTATCGTTTTTCTCCAAGTTATTGAAAAAATGAAGTTCTGCCCCATACAATTTGTGTTATTGTTTGGCTCACGGCGTGCGTATATCTTGTCAGCAGACGTCACTGCATCGGCGACGAATATACCGTTCCCGGTTTCCGCCAGCAGCAGCGCAGGAGGAAAACTTGTAGCTGACGCGCGCCAGAGTGGGGGAAGGTGTAGCAGTTAGCTGTTGGCGAAGAGACGATCGCCCCCTCACATCACTCTCTCCAATACTCTCCTTCCTTCACCCCTCCTTACGCATTTCCTACTTTTCGACCATCTCACACCATAACTCCTCTTCTACACAATGTACCTTAGTGTAACCTTCAAAAAGAGTTAGTCTTGTGGATTCAGAACAAAAGTATTAATAAATAGCTTTTGTTTACTTTTACCGTGTTCTTTGCCAGTTTTGAAATCAATTTTAATGCCAAATTATATGCAAATTTGTATAATTGTTCAAGCATAAAGTATCGTAGTTTTACTTCTTCAAATAATCTATTATTCCTTATTATTCAAATACCTTCATGTTAGAATTGATCTTATCATCAGCTATTTAGGTAATTTCATGAAGCGGTAAATTCTTGTCATTATAATCGAAACTTGGGAAACTTGTACTTTGAAGGAAGTATATCTTTAGTGCTTTACGCACATACAATGGAAGCATTTCGTCTTCATGTCTCGTGCTTTGTAGACGTTGGCATGCTCGTTCGAGCTGAAACCATCGCTTTTAGCGAAGGAGAAGATGGAACAGCTTTATGCTTATGTCACACAACGCCAATTGTCTTAGCACCGTTTTACGAGCGCCGCTTAACCTTCTGGCGCGCACGGAGTTAGTCAAGCCGTAAAATCCTTACCCAATTACTCGTAAATTCATGAGTTTATAGTCCTTTATCCTCAAAATTATCATGGACTTATTTTATAACTTGCCGATTGATTTTTCATCTATAGAGAATAATAAATGAGTTCTTAAAAGAAATGAATAAGGCTTCGCCAAAATTTCAATCTATTGCTTCTTATTTTATGAATTTCAAAAAAATATATCTTCATTTGAAATTAAAAGTCGATAACTTCCCGGAAGTATTTCATATTCACTTATTAGTATTATCCTAATCGTGCATGTCCTCAATCATTATTATTTTTATGTTGCTCTGTTCACTACTTTGTCATGTTTATCTGTGTTGGAAAATGAAAATAAATCTTTGATCAATTGTAATTGGAACAGAATATTTGATTGTTGCCATCTTAAACGTATATCTTCCATATTTGTCATATTTGGGGAAAGCAGGATGTTTCAATTACTCTCTCACAAATAAGGCAGAATATGACATTGAAGGCTATATCAATGTTTTCCTAAATAAAGAGTTTTGTGGCATGGAATATTATTGGCAAAGCATATTTTTAGTATACGTTCATCCGTTTCTTCCATAAAAGCATATTGACTATTATCTAGCGGATGTAAATGGTCTATGTTAATAATTCGATTGGAAATTATGAAAGGAAATCAACAAATTAAAACCTCAAACCTCTAATGAGGTAGATTACACGTCATTATACTTCTAATTCGTCAGGCAATATGATATACATGACATGTGCAGCTTTTTAAACTATTTATGTTTTGTTATGATTGAAATTTTTGGTAAGTAATTGAAAAAAAATGAATAGCGTAACCCTAAAAACACCTAGCTTAACACCCATTTATAATATTTTTGTAACCGACTGAATAGATTTCGATGTATACATCCATAGAGCCCAAACTTTATGCAAACTGTATAATCGCACAATGTTTCAGAATTATGTATTACTTGAAACGACATTACATCGCATAATTTTAATATTTTCGTCGATATGAAATCGCGTTATTAGGGTGGTCCAAAAATGCATTAGAAATTTTTTTTCTAATTTTCATGCAAAACGCCCGGAAATTTGTTTGAATCAACAAAAAAATAATAGCAAAAAAAATATATTTACAGGCGGCACAAGCCCCATGAAGTTCAACAGGCATTTCCCGTAAGGAAAAAAGACTTTTTTGTTAATTTTATTCAGAAATGTCAATATTAGGTGAATCGGTTTCGGAATTAACCATTTCTCTTCACAATTAGTCACAGAATGCGAATACAATATTACTTTCCAAACATCACCCCCCATAAGCCTGTTTCATAGGGTCCCAGAAAATCCCCATAAGTGAAAAAATGGGTTCTTCGAGTTTTCGGAGCTAATTATAATTTTCTCGTGGTTTTTTCAACGCAGATTATTTCAAATACATGAAATACTACTTTATACCCATAATGAGATGTTAATTTACATTGTCTAAACAATTTATTATTGTTCTTAGCAACTTTCTCCCAGAAAAGAGTTAGAAAGTCAAGGTTTTTCCTAAATTTTTCAACTTATCTTCAACGTTTCAGTTCAAGCGAGGTAATGATCAAATGAAGATAACAAAAATAATTTTTTAAACAATTTTTCAATAAGTATAACAATATTCTCCTAGAATAATGCTACAAAGTTGCGTTTCTTTCTGAAATTTTCCAATTTCTGTTCACTTTTTACTTTAAGTAGGTAGGTAGAAGGACGAGGGAGGAAGAAGGGATGGAGTTGACTGACAAGGAGATAGAGGTGCAGATAAGGAAGTTAAGAAGGTCGAAGGCAGCAGGCTTGGACGGGGTGCAGAATGAAGCATGGATATTTGGTAAAACAGCAGTTAGAGATAGTCTGAAAGAGGTAGTTAAGAAGGTTTGGAAAGGTGAGGGATTTACAGGAGAGTGTAGAGAGGGGTTGATAGTGCCACTGTATAAAAAAGGGGACAAGGACAAGCAAGAAAATTATAGAGGAATCACATTGATGAATACAGCGTGCAAAGTATACGCGATGGTACTGGCGGAGAGGCTACGAAATGATGTCAAGGGGAAAGGTATATTGCCGGAGACGCAGTCGGGATTCAGAGCGGGTAGGAGCACTATCGACAATATTTATATTTCGCAGCACGTGGTGGACAGGGAAATAGCAAAAAAGGGGTCAAAAGTTTACGCATTTTTCGTAGATCTCAAAGAAGCGTTCCCTTCAGTTGATAGAGGAAGGTTGTAGGAGGCGATGGAGGAGAGGGGGGTTGAGAAAGGTCTGAATGAGAGGGTAAGAGAGGTGTATATAGAGACGAGGGATAGGGTAAGAGGGGAGGACAGGATCTCGGAGGGTTTCTGGATGGATAGGGGGTTGAGGCAGGGGTGCCTGCTCAGCCCAACGCTTTTCGCGATCTTAATCGCTGACATGGAGAGGAAGCTAGAGGAAGGAGTGGTTGGGAGAGTCAGGGCGGGAAGGGTTAGAATCTGGTCACTCGCATATGCAGATGATATAGTGTTGTTGGCAAAAAGCGAGGAGGCCTTGAAGG
>WSXT02155933.1:0-10167 GCA_011762715.2 Neuroterus valhalla | reverse complement strand
ACATTTTTCTGCAATTCTATGAGAATTTTGCTTATCAGTTCCTTCGAAATTTTCATTTCAAAAAATTCCTTGATATTCTTTTCCCAAAACATGGTAATATCGAAAAATGTACACGTATTCCAGGAATTTTGATCACTTTTTTGGCGTGACACGTTTTTCATGAGTCCTTATAGTCTGAATGTATCACGTTTTTGGAAACAATCTGAAGTTTGTATTACATTTCTTTCCTAGAATTTCTTAGGATTTCCTAAAAGGATATTTTGAAAATTTGTTCCAGAATGCATATAAAAATATACAGACTCATCAGAGGGATCAAAATAACTTGTATTCCACACAAGCAAGGTATGATAAATGGTTGCGTTATCATTCATATTTGATTTACCTGCCTCTCGCCAGATTGCTGCGAAAGTTCGAAATTTGTGGTAAACAATATTGCACCTATATTTAGAACTCATGAGATTATATTTTCGAAAGTGAAGCTACCATAAACATGAGAGTCGACAATAATTTTTGTCTGCTGACAGAAAATTTTTATTGATCGGCGGATAAACAGAGCTGTCAACTGTTTTAGACCGCTATAAAATTGATCTGGCTACAAACTTATCTTATTCTTTTGCAGATTAAAACACTGTTAGAAAACTATGCATTTGAATTTCAACAATTTCCTGATTCATCACAGGGGAAAAAAAGGGTGGAAGATGATTCAGGTACAAATTCTGGGGATAATCATGGCATGCAATAATAATGATGATCAGGAAGAGGCAAACTAAGAGATGGATTATATTTCATTCTACGGTTATGTTGATCCTCACTTTCTCACATTCCTTACTCCTTTTTCCAATAGGTAAAAAACACTACGGATCCTGATGTTAATTATTTCAAATAACAGAGAGTTAATAAATATATTCGTGTTGGTCTGTATGAGGAAACCTTTTAAGGTCCCCAACTGAAGTGCAAAGAGAATCCTTCGAAAAATATCAATTTAATATCATTGGACGACCTGTTGGCAAATATACTCGACGAGCGTTGTTCAATAATAAATACCTATTGATAATAATGGAATCTGTTTTATCCATAACCGAAATTCCAGAAACTCCATGGTGCAAACCAAAATGTATAAAGATAGCAGTGAATTGTTTCTGTAAAATATTTTGCGTAATTTTGTAAAGTTTATCTTTGCAGCATTTACAGAGTTCGCAGTAAATACGAATACTCTTAATAATTCTTGAAGGCTGTAAAGTATATAATTACTTATTTAAACATTTATTCGAATATTCATAGAGATACTCTCTTTAAAAAATTCATAATTGAACAAATTTATGCAATTGGAAAAATCTTATTTATGAAGATTATTCAAACAGCGCAAGTACATGTTAATTATACAAAAGATGTTCCAATATAATATATTGTTATCTTGTATGCCCTTCAAAATTATTTCGAATATTTGTGAGGAGATTAGAAAGGAGAAGCTTGGACACTTCATGTTGAGGAAATTTGATCAGTTTACGATTAGAGGGACAGATATTATTGTTATGTCATACATTTTGCAAATGACGCAAGATAAAATGGTTATTTCCTATTCACATTTCGCCAGCCTCGCATTGCCAAACTCTGCCTTCGCGGTTCCTACGTATTTCTTCCTATCTACTAGTAAATATTCGCTTTTTCTTTTCAACAATCGACATTATTAACATTTATCTTATATCTACTTCCTTTCCTCTTTACACATCTATCTCCATTCCTCCTTCCCTCTCTTCCTCTCCATCTTACCCATCAAAGCCCTCCATGCTTCTTCTCACTCCATCCCCATGCAGTCCATTTCTTCTAAAATACTGTTCCCCCTCTCCTGAACACCATATCCTGGGACTTTTCTGCATTCAAATCTGCCCAGGTACCTTGTCAACTTCTTCATCATATCTTTTAATGACTCCTCACTCTTTGCCAGCAACACTATGTCATCTGCACACGCGAGTGACCAAATTCTAACCCCTCCTACACTCACTCCTCCTACCACTCTGCATGTCAGAGATTAGGATCGCGAAAAGCGTTGGGCTAAGCGCACACCCCTGCCTCAAACCCCTATTCATACAGCAACCCTTCGAGATCCTGTTCTCACTTCTCACCCTATCATCCGTCTCTGCGTACACCTCCCTTACCCTCTCAGTCAGACCTTTCTCGACTCCCCTCTCCTCCATCGCCTCTGACAACCCTCCCCCTATACACGGCTGGGAACGCTCCTTTGCGCTCTACGAAAAGCGTAACCTTTTGTCCTTTCCTTTGCTATATCACTGTCACCCAAATGCTGCGAAATATAAATATTGATAATAGTGCTCCTATCCGCTCTGGATCTCGCCTCCGTCTCCGTCAATATACCTCTCCCCTCGACATCATTTCGTAGCCTTTCCGACAGTACCATCGCGTATATTCCTCCATAATTTTCCTACTTTTCCCTATCGTCTTTCTTATGCAGTGTCACTATCAACCTATCCCCCAATTCTCCTGGAAATCCCTTAACCTCCATACCTTCTTTACCTACCTTTTTAAGACTATCTGTAACCGCTGATGTTCCAAACATCCATGCTTCGTTCTGCACCCAGTCCAAGCCTGCTACCTTCGAGTTTATTAACTTTCTTATTTGTATCTCTACCTCCTTGTCATTTAACTCCATCCCCCGTCTGTCCCTCCTTCTTCTACTTCTCTCAGCTCTCTTTCGTTGGTCCGAGCCCTGAAATGACTCCTTGAAAAACTCGGTCCACTTCTTGCTTCTTATCTTACTACGTATCTGCTCCCTACGCATTCTGAACCTATTAATTATCTTCCACACGTCTCCTCTTAGATCTTTCTCTCTCCCTCGCTCTTTCCTTTTGCACAACAACGTAACTCCTTCCTCATCTCTCTCTCTCTTATCCACAAAAATATTGGCTGATGGGCCGATTCTATCCTTCCTTCTACCGCGGATTTCTCCGACTCCTCCCACCCTTTCTTATTTATCCCTCTTCTTATTCATAACTGTTCACTCCAAGCTACTTTCAACCCCCCCCCCCTCTCCCTCTCTCACCTATAACATCTTCCAACCTTCCTCTAACCGTTTTCATCCATCTCTATTGTACACCGTCACAAATTTGCACAGCATCCCTCCTATCTTTACAGCTCTCATTTGCACTCCCTGCTTCCCATCACCGCCATGAATTTCTTCTTCAAAATTATCCCTGGATTTCTCCACTAGTTCTATCTTTCCTTTTTAATCAGACAGCTTCATGTAGCCGCCACCTAAACTCCCCTTGGTAGCTTCGCTTCTATCTTACCCCACGTTTCTGCTAGTCCAGCAACATCAAATCCCTGCACAAATCTCCAAAAGTCCTCATCTTTCTTGTTTATCGCCGCTGCCCTTTTTCTTTCTCTGGTCACCACCTTCTCGTTACCACGCCTTCCCACTTTCTCTTCGATCATGCTCTCTACCTTGTTCCAGATACACTTCTTCTATCTTTTCACCCTGCTACCTTCTCTCACATCTAGCATACCTCTTACCTCCACGAACCTTTTGTCTGTGCTTTCCATCCATGCCCTTATATCCTCTTCCAGCTGTTTCATCTCATCTTTTTCCTTCCCCACCAACACGGCCACTATTTCTGAACTTTTTTCTTTTTCCCTCAGATCTTTCATCTCTTTTTTCCATTTTTCTTCCCTAATCCTTAAGTCCTCCCTCATACCCTTCACTTTCTCCCTGAACACTCCTCACTCCCAGCGCTTGTTTTGTCACTCTCAGCCTAGGTCTCTGCCTACTCTTCTACCGATAACTAAGACTACTACTACTGCGGTGACTGCCTACTGAATCTGACAGATGTCTCTGTACTCCGTTCCCGCTCTACTGCCATATCCTTCTATTTTTTCATTTGCTTTATTCCCTAAAACTTGTATTCCTCGCTCCCCTCAACAACTCAATCCCTTACAAAACTATTTACCTTCCTTTTCATCAGCCTAACCTCACTTTTCCTATTTCACCTAATTCCATCCCCCCTACACATCAAAAATACTTCTTCTGCCTTCAACTCATCTTTCGCACTCTCACTCACCACCTAAGCTTCCACCCTCACCCTTCAACCACACCTTCGGCGCATTTCACTACCGAAACCAACATGCCTACTTCCATGTATCATTTAAGTCTAATAGTACAATATTCTTCTATTCAATTATAAAAATCGGGGATGAAGACCTAAAGAAACACATAAACTATTATATAATAAGGAGCACTAAACAGTACAAACACCATAAAATTTGTCCTTCCAGGTCGCCCTTGAAAAAAAGGCTCAGTGGCCGGTCGCATCCTAAATCCTCCTTTTCATGTGAAGTTCTGGTCACTGCCTGTTAAAGTGAACTGCAAGAATGGACTTTCCTTCTCAAAGGCATTGGGAGATAATTTGTTTGCAACCACAGAGATCTTCAAAAGTCAGTTGACAGTTTCTCGATAAAGGGTACTCCAGAGGAAGACAAGTTGTGTATGGAAACTAGGGTAGAGGAAGAGAGGTTGAGAGAACAAGAGAGAAAGAGAATTCAAGACAATTTTTCCGAGTTCGACCCCTTTCTAAGCGACAGAAGCGGGCAAATCTGAACTGCTATTTGTTCTCGAGACTTGGCAGGAAATCAAAAGTGTAGGGTGTTGGCCATTTCCTGCTATCGATAATCGAGTCAAAGTGATTGGTAGTGCATCATAATATGGAAGTCATATTCGATACCGAAACCCTTCTCAACCAGAGAAATTACCTATTGAAATCCCGGGACAAGAAAGATGACCCAATTTAGTAGAAGCGAGTGAAACATCACGGGAATCCCTAATTACGCCATTGTTAGGAAACTGTCATCGACTGGAAGTGGTACTTGTTTTGCTGCAATAATTTCATCCTCTCATGCTGGAGCTCTGATAACTTCAAGGATCTTTGCTAAATTTTGAAGAGGAGTTACGTCTAGCAAACGCAAGTCATTCAACCAAATTCAGGACATTTCACAAACTAGTTTTCAAAAGTACTTGACACTAATCAGTTTCGAGGCTTTCTCAGTAGCGATTTTCCTATAGTTGAGAAAGTGAACTAAAAACAAAATTATATCTTCAGCGTTAAAAATACTGTTAGAGAAAAATACATAAAAAGTTCCTGGAAAGCATCTCCGGGTGTAACTTTAACTTCTGCTTAACCTACTTGGGCCAACTCTCTGACAAGTCTAGCAATCTTAATTCGAACTTGAACAAGAATTAGGTGGAGTAAGAACAAAATTAATCTTGCTCTCTAATTTGAAGACTCTTACAAAGATAAGAGTACATTACACACTGAGCGGGAAAACGGGCGATTCCGCGGCGAGTATAAGGTTGGGCACCAAGGCGAAGCCGAGGTGCTTAACTCTAACGAGGCCCTATCGCCCGTTTTCCCCGAGGTGGGTATACTATTTACTTTGATAGTAGAGGTAAACGAACCTCATGAGAGTGGCTTGGGGGGAGGGGCAGTAACGAATGTTCCGAGGAATTGCCAGTTTTGCTTTTACAAAGTAATGGCATAACAAACAAAGAGAGGGGGAAAAGCGAAAATGGGGCGAACCACAGGGGGTGCGGGGGGCGAAGCCCCCGATAGGGGTTCTGGGGGGCCCATTCACAAAAAAGGAGGGGAATCGACCGTTTCCCCTTCCGAAAACAGGAGAGGAATCATCGAGTTTACCTCTACTATCAAGGAAATTTTATTTTCTAAACTAGGGCCATTATTATTTGAATTTCTTTGAATAAATTCACTTCATTTTCCAAGTAAGATTGCTTTATTCATTGAGAATTTGAATTTTCATTATGGAATTCCATAAAGGACCATTCAGATATCTCCTTTTTTCCTGATTGATATCTTTTAGGGGAGTCGAACATTACTCCGAGAAAATCAAGACCGAGCCGAAACTGGCTCTGTGCAGATCGGGGGTAAAGGGATGTTCTTGACGTATCCGGTTTCAAAACCGAGGAGTGATGGATCGTTGATGAATGGAAAATATTGACTAGAAATATCAGAGATATTAAAAAGAGTATCGTAACGCCCCTCCCAACAAGAAGTACGTCACCAGATTGAAATGCGACACCAAGGCTCTCACGCGAGTCCCCCTTCGATCATGTTACGGCAAGCCAAGTGTTTCGTCCCAGCATTTCTCTTTTCCATTAATGTCATCAACAATACTCTCCCAAGGGATCAGTGATAGACTGAAAATATTGCCAGTCCACCCTGAAACAAGATCCACTTTGCTTGAATCCTTCTTTATTTATTTTGAAGGACAGGTTTCTGAATGAGTAGATTTTCTAAGAAGAAAAGTCTAAATTGAATGATAATTGAACGATTAATAATAAAAAATTTAATAATAAAAAAGATTATTCATGAGAAAGAACGCAGTTCCTTCCGTTGCTTAACAAATACTAAATATAAACGTTGCTCAAATAATTATATAAAAGTAATGCGTGTCTTCCAAACATGCGGTAGGAACGGAGTTTCGACGTACGTCTTTCCTCCTCAGCACCCATTCGAAACTCCGATCCTACCGCATGCTTCAAGGACACACATCACTTTAATATTATTATTTGAGGAACTCTTATATATTTTACCTCCGAGTTCAAATAATTAAGTTGTAAACAGGGGTCATTGAAATTTGAACTGGTTAATTATAACAATGCTATTCTGTAAGAGTATATTAGGATAGTTGACGCTTCTCTTTCCCATCGCATTTACAGGGCAATTCTTGCACAATTTGTCACCAGCGTATGTACATTCAAAATCTTTCCTGATTATCAGTACAAGAAAGGTTGATTCGCAAAATTTGGATCATTCTTACTTTTATTACAAAACAATAATAAAAAATGTCAAAAATCGTAAAAATAGTCCGATTTTTGCGATTCAAACTTTGCTGTATAGCTAATAACAATAAAATATGAATTGCGCAAAATTTTGTTTAAAATTTTGCGAAATGTAAGAAGCTGCATTCGCGTGAAATCTATAGGTCGTAAACGATGTTCGTAAAAGCGTATAAGCGTATGTATATCTCTCTTCATACTCCCAATGCTAGCGCATCGATCAGGCAGGGTATCATATATCGATGCTAGTGAGTGTATACTAGGATCTTCACCGCTTCTCGACCATGTCGCGATAGATCGTAAACGATATTCGTAAAAATTTCAACCGGTGTCATATTCTAAAGTCAATAACGCTCTTCAGCGTTACTCCCATTCCAATTCTATTGACGAAATCAAAATCAATCTGAATGAATCCAAGCTTACCTCTTCAGATAGCAAAATTTCGTGAAAGTTGTGAGTACCATTTTACTTTCTTATTATTTAAAAACGTCTGCTTCTAAAATTTATTTTTCTGATCTCTTGCCTTAAATGATTGTATTCATTCCTCTGCTTTTTAGCGAACAAAATAGATAATCTCACCTCCCTCATCACTATCACTTCACAATGCTCAACATTTTTCTTCCTTCCCAAGCGTACTCTGCGTGCAAGTGTCTCCTTTCTTCATCAAACTTTTTATTCTTTCTCTCTTACATACTTAATGTTCTCCTGCGCTTCTTAATCTCTTTCCCTCAATACTTATGGTCTATGAGTTATTGAACTCTCTACTCTAAACAAAACTCTCTCTCACCTATTCAACCCGCTCTCCTTCATCTCAGATTTTGTCACACGTCATGTTTTTCCTATTGTCTTTAAGAATCCATTACCTCCTTACTCCACATCTGCCCTGGCTGTTCCTTTCTTTGCATTCTTCTTAACGCTCCCTACTTGATTTGCTGTTCTACCCTCTTACCCCTCTACTATATCCCACCTCTTCCACTTTCACTCACTTCAGTATAAAAGAAGAGAGCTCTTGTCTCATTCCTAATTATTTTTTCCTCCTACCTTCTTCCTTGGATCACTTCTCTTACTAAATCCATGCGCATCACATCTCTTCTTCATTTATCACTTTTGTGACGCATATACTCAACAGCACATACCTCGTCTTCCATACTCCTCAACTTCCACGTCCATCATCTTCCACATCCCTTGCCTTCATTGTTCACCTGATCAAAATAACTTTGCAATCACAATAAGAATTTTCTCTCCTCCCTACCTTATTCTTCGCTCATCTCCCCTTCCCATCTTCCCATCCTCGTCTGGATATTACGAGGATGAAGAAATATAAAATATCTTTGAAAAAATAAAAACCTGACGTGTAGACAAAATATAGACATCAGATTCGCATCTAGCAAAAAACTTTCCTTCAAAAATTATGCATCCGATTCCATGAATATTTAAGTTGACCAGTGTTATCATGGCTCATTCCTATAATTCTTGGTCTTAATATTTTTCCATTCATTTCTTTAACGTCTTTGGAGGTTTTAAGAAATTAAATTCGTCAATCTCAGGTTTAGGAGGAACGAGCACGTGTATGATGAACAATAAAACTGCTCAATGAAGCCATGAAAGGTGGGTTTCATTATATCATAAAACTCTTACTAAAAAAAAGTGATAAAGAAAGACGCGACTTTAGTGGGAGGAACGAGCGAGCTAAGCGTAATACGAGGTGGTAGTAATTTTTAGAGGCGAGCGTAAATGGTAGAAAAAGAAAAGGGAATAGAGTGGGAAGGAATATATGGTAATAAATAAATAAGAGCCAATAATGCTTCAGGAATTCACTGCAGAAAGATCAAACCACTGCGTCAATCCATTCCCTGAATATACCAGGGTTGCATAAAGGTCCAGCGATTTTGATCGAACTTAGTAGGCACCTAATTCCCTGTAAATATTTCATTAATATTTCTCTCAAAATTAGCAGGAAAATCTAAAGGATTTGAAGAATCTATATATTTAAAGGGAAGCGATTAAAAAAGTGCACTTTTTTGAGATGCAAAATTCCTTCAAAAGAACTGATATGCGCCATTAAGAGATTCCGACCTGTGAATTTCAGTCTCGCTTTTAACGGAACTTTAATTTGAATGCGATTGTTATTAAACCTTGGAGGCTATAAAAATGATTATTCGGATTATAAAAAATCGTCCACAAAGGAATTGCAAGGATGAGACAATTTAACAGGATGCTGAAATTCTTTCGATTTTCTTTCGGAAAGAAGTTGACCCAAGCCTGGAATCTGGATGAGAGCTGATAGGAAAAAAAGAAGGAAGAAAGCATGATGATGATGGGTTGGCTAAAATTCAACGAGTTGAATTAATCTTGCGAATCAACGAGGCTTCGACCTGGAAGTTCGAGCGCTAGACACACAAACCTCGGACTCCAATTCACTTCTCGAGCCTTTGAGAGACTCGTAGGAAATCGAGCTGGGAGAAAGATGAGGGGTGAGATAAAGAGACAAAAAAAAGAGAGGAGATATATTCTGAACCCGTGTGTGGAGAATAATTTCTGACAAAAAGAGATCAGGGAGTTAGATAATCCTATCACTGATTACAGGATAGTGGCTGGGGTTAATATTACTGTGTCTCGGACTTTGAATGCGAGGTAAAAATCATGGCCATATGTTGGTGTGTAGGAGTGAGTATCCGCCATTGAAAGTTTTCGATACTATATGGTCGAGAAGCCAGAAACTTGTTTGTGCCCCTAAGTGCTTTCTTTACCACTTCGACAGAGATTGGTGATCATTACTCCTTAAACAATAGAAGGATTTTGCACGTTCCCTGAACCAGATGACGGGATGTTTCAGTAAGGAGACCAATCTCTTCTCATTTGAATCCTCGCTCTCGCGTCAGATGAGATCAGTATTTTGTTGGCAATCAAATGCTTCATAAATAGCAGTCTCAACTTGCTTGGTGTGCGATGGTAGATCCTCACTTTGTGTGTTAACTCTTGGACTATTGCCATGAAAGGCTTACCAGATGTTATGGAGTCAATGATACACGAAATGCAAGAAGAGTTGTGTCCAGCGCAGCTGATCTTATCTTTCGGTTGAATCTAGCGGCATCCCTTCTTTGAATCCATAGGCGGCTCCATCCTTCGATTTGAATTGAAGAAAGCTGTTGCTGCATCATGAACCGGGAAAAACATGGTCCAGAAGTCAGACCCATTTAAGAGATCTTCACGAGGGCAGTATTTATTCCACACTGAGAAAACTGTTTTGCTTGACTAACAAAAATTTTGTTGGCTCAACAAAATAATTTTGTTGCTCTTCGTGC